>BSSO01005103.1:0-13560 GCA_030267885.1 Mesembryanthemum crystallinum | reverse complement strand
GAAAATTAAAGGGCAAAAGTGAAGGTTGGAAGTGGTGGTGGGGGATATATTATGGTTGAAGGAGGAGTAGGAGGAAGGATGTAAGGCGGAATAGATTACCCACCACTCCCCTAGGGTAAAATATTCCCCCCTATATCCTTCTTCTTCTTCCTTCTTCCACCATAATTTATTCTCCTCTCCACCTCAAACCTTCACTTTTTCCCTTTAATTTCCTCCATTACCCCCCTAATGGGAGAGGAAATGCTCCAAGTTGAGGGAAAAGGTGTTGGCCATCAGTTTGCACGAGCTGGAAGTCCCCCCCTCTATGCTGAGTCAGCCTTCATATGCAACTACTAACATGACAATGCTAAGTAGCCTGCTAGTAACACTAGCGTCACATTTGACCATCAACTAGCTTGGTCCCCTTCATGACAAAATCTTAACAACATATAATACAAATAATGTCAATAATACAGCAATATAACTAGCACTCTCAGCAATTAAACTCTTTGGTCTGAAGCTCATCTTAGCATGGTCACTTTGTGATTAAGGCCTTGGTAATACTTGTTGCTGTAGGCTCTTTCTTAGCTTCTGGCTGTGGAAAAAAGGCAGACTCTTGCTGGTGTTTGATTCCTTCACTTAATCATGAACTAGTATATTGAGCACCATCCACAAATAGCTGAAAGAATCAACAAGAGGCCCTTAAAAGAGGCTGAACCTTCCTGGACTTCACTGGTTGCAACCCCTCTGGCCTCTAGGGGGAGGGGTGCTGATGACAAACTTTACTCTGATAATGCTGAATGAATTTTTCCCAAAGACAGGTGAACCAGGTTCCCTAGAATGCCCTCTAAGTGCTATGACCATGATCTCTTCAAGGACTTCCCATAATAGATGGAACATAAGCTTTTCATGAACTTACTTCACCCTCAATGCAAAAAGATTCAGATCGATCTTGGCTTTATATAAGTAGATGCAATACTTGCATCATAAACTGCTCCTCTACCACAATAGACCTCCATTAAGAGGCCACATTGCACATGCTGCTAAAGAAATCGGTCTTTGGACATTACTTTGGCCAATCTCAATTTCAGATATAACATGTTGACATGATGGATATACCAAAACCATATACTGTACATTGTATATTTATTCACCCCTTTTTCCTCTAGCTTATTTTTCCCTGTAGTATTGAGTTGTCTTTAATTTTCTGTCATGCAATCTTTGATGACCAGCGAGGAGGACCGAAAATGGTTTATGGAAGCTATGCAATCACAGACAATTGATGTTGTCAAACGAATGAAAGAAATTACTCAAGTTATGCAAACACCTGAACAAGTTTTGGAATCTCAAGGGGTGACTCCTGCTGATATTGAAGGTGACACAAAATTGGATGTTGCATGAATAGATTGGTCTTTATTTTGCAGTATGTGAATTGTCTCTTAAGACTTATTGATTTTGTTCCTTTGTAGATATGTTGGATGAGCTGCAAGAGCATGTTGAGTCAATTGATATGGCAAATGGTAAGCTTGTAGCAATTTAAATTTGTTGCCATCTTTTGGTTTATCTTTTCTGCATTTTTCAATCCTTTTATGCATTTTATAGTGTGCTTGTTGCTTTTCACACTGATATTTTAATGTTCACTGTCATGTGTTCATTAATTCTGCACTAGCTTAGCTAGAAGCATATCAATGCAGCTACTGTGCGCTAATGTCTGTTATAAGCATACTCAAGCAACTAAAAAGATGTTTTCTATTGGGAAAAATCTCATTTTAGGTACCTGATGTTAAAGCTAATTGCAATTTGGGTACCTATCTTTTCAATAATCTCATTTTGGGTACCTAAAATTTTAAAAACCTTCTCATTTTGGGTAATTTCACTGGCAGCGTTAAGATTCCGTTAACATGTTGACTTGTTATCAATCAAAAAATTATTCAAAAATTCCAAAAAACTCCAGAAATTTCCCTATCATTGCAAATAAACATTATAGGATTTCTGAGAATTTTTCTGGAATTTTTGGGAATTTTTCAAAATTTTTTTGCTTAATGACACGCCACCATTTTAACGGAAAATTTAACCCCGTTACTGAAATGACCCAAAATGAAACAGTTTTGAAATATTAAGGTACCCAAAATGAGATTATGGAAAAGACAGGTACCTAAATTGCAATTAGCCGTAACGTCAGGTACCCAAAATGAAAATTTTCCTTTCTATTGTTTGATTTTCTTTTGGCGTTTAGAGTCAGTGAAATCCTTTTTTTTTGGGCAATTAATGGAAACTTTATTAATCATCATGGAAGAAGCGGATCATATAAGATCTCTCATGAGCTACTAAACAAAGTGTTCATCTATAATAGCATCGGTGTATATTGGGTGCTCACCTTTTAGAAAGGGTATCACCCAATATACTTTTCATGTACTAGATGATCACTACCAAGCTACACAAACAAGCAGAAAGATACTCAAAACAGATCAAAAAGAAAGCATTACAAGCTGCTAAAATTATCAGGTACTCCAACCAGTTTCTGCCCTCTGATGCAGATCATAAATTTGATCTGTGTCTCAAGATGCTCTATACTCTGCTTTAGTCCTTGGAAAGTTCTTCCACTTCTCTCAAGCCACATGTGGTTGATGGTCGTTATCAAGCTCACTCTGATGCATTTGGCTCTAGCAGATCTTCCCTTTGAGTTCTTCAGCACCCAGTTAAGCTCCTCATCCCAGCCCTCAACATTTCTTATAATATGTGGCCATTTCAGAATTTTAGACCACACTTCTCTAGTGATGACACAGTCAAAAATTAGACGAGTAAAGGTCTCATCCTAGCAATCACAGAGAACACAAATGGGGCTACATTGAATGCCCCTCTTATCATCAAAATCTTTTGTCCTGAGTTTCCTGTGCAGACCTATCCACATGACAAACACATATTTAGGGGCTGCTGCAGTAGAGCATGTCAGGCTCTTCCAGTTCACATTCCTCACAGGCCCTCTAAGAAGTTTATAAGTTTAAATTTGTTTTGAGAAACCACACCATTCCAATCACCAAATACTGCCATATGCTTCCTCATGTGAATAATTTTTCTAACCATCCAAGAGGCTTGTGAGGGAATATTTTGCTGAAAATATCTTGGTGCTTGATGTAATATGTGTGAACCCAGAGAATCCATAAAGCATCCTTCTTCTGGCTTAATGCCCAAAGCTGCTTGCACAATGCAGATTGATTCCAAAACTTAATATCAATCAAATTGAGTACCCCAGCTCCTTTAGGTAGACATACCTTATCCCAAGTCAAAAGAATCAGTGAAATCCTTCTTGTTATATTAGGATGATGAACTTTTGACTCATGTGAATATTTTCAAAAGTGGTTCCTGTGTATAGTCTCTATTTCTTTTCAACCTTTTAGTGCTTGTGCGACATATTGTTCTGCTGTGCTGTTTAATCTATGTCTATGGTTGTAGATGATCTCCAGTAATATTGTGTGCAGTCAGATGACATTGATTTTGTTTTGATGCTATTGCTATAGTCAATGCAGCATAGCAGTTTGAGTTTTGGAACGGATGCTTGTCGCAATCTCGTTGTGCCTTATTCAGATGTTGCATATTAGTTACATTTTTGACTGATTTCATATTCTGGCTTAATTTACTTATATGATAGCATGAAAAGTGGTCGTTGAGTAGCTTGAATTGTGATGCTATCATCTGCTTATCTATCTGCCTTGAAAATATTTGCATGATCAAGTATGATGTTTGTGATTATCCCCAATGCCTCTTTTTATATGTTTGACCAAATAGTAGATGAGGGTATCCAATGTTAAGCTTTTCAATGTTACTGAAAATTTGAAATGTGTCATAGAATTAGGATCAACTCATTTGTATTTTTGTGATGGGCTGTTCCATGAGCTGCTGGGTTAGAATATGAATTTAAAGCTCAAAAATTTCGCTTAAAGAAAGATTTTTAATTTAGTTTTGACAAAGAAAAGAAAAATAAATAAAAAAATAAAACCAAATAGCAATATTTCAACAAGTTTCTTTGATGACAATAATATCTTTATCTTTGCCTTTTATGGATCACACACTAACTCAAAATCACTGGGAAAGGAGTGTCAGACCTAGGTTACCAAATTCAACCCCCCATCGAACTACGAACTAGTTCGCTCGTACTATACCAAAACGCTCCGGTGCGCGATCTAGTACTCTCAAAGTGACGAACCAGAGAAGAAAGGACATGAACAACAGATTGAAGAAGAGAGGAGGAGAACACTTATCTTTACCTTTAATGCTTCAATTTATAACCCTAGTTCTCTAAATTGAAGGCCAAATTGATGGAATTACAGTTCAAAAGTTTGGGGCTTTTGTTGGAAAGTGAGAGGTGAATTGAAAGGTGTGATTTGGCCGATTTGGCCGCTAAAAGGGCTCGCCGGCTTCACTCGTCGATGGTCTTCTCCGACAACATAAGAGAGAACAAGGAGAAGAGGAGAGAGGAGAGAAAAGAGAAGATGGAGAAGCACGTGAGAGTTAACCCCCTTCAAAGTAATAAAGTACCACTCCATTCAAAAAAATTAATAAAGTAATACTTTTACTTTTTTGGTGCAAAAAGTAATACTATTACTTTTACAACTGTACCTCGCAACTATTATTTAAAGAATTAAATTTACCTTTTCGTTTTACTTTCTACTGGAACTTGAAGCTGCAATTTTGACACTAAAGCTTGTTGTTTTTGACTTGACAAGGCTATAAAATTGAAAACTAATTTATTTTTATTTGCTAATTAGCACAAAAAAAAAAAAATTTACTAAATATAAATGAAATTAAGAAGTAGAGTATACGAATTATGTTCCCAAACTAACGAACTGGTTATATGTAATACCCTAGCGAACACTCTTCCCTAGGAAGAGCGAACTGGAAACTCGTACTGCGTTTGCGAACTGAGCGTTCTGCGAATTTGGCAACCTTGGTCAGACCTGGTGATATTAACTCCAAAGGAGTGTTTGGAAGACTTAGGTCCAGTCCTTCCCACCAAAATTCTTTAGATGGCTCAACCCAGAAAGATACTAAGAAGGGCCCAACTCTTTTTGGAGTGTCCTTTAGCTTGGGGTATGTCTCAGTGGTAGCTTGGGATCTTTGAAAAGAGGTGGTAGTTTCTTTGGGCTGGTATTTTTGTTATTTTGGATCTTCTCAGAGTCTCTTTGTCAGAAGTACAAAGGGGGTTTCCGGGTTGAGAACTTGTCCTCGTCTTGAATTCTCTTCGTTTTATATTCATATAATTACTTTCTTATCTTAAAAAAAAAAATACTAAAGATGAACTGATTCAGTAGTGCAGCAATTATTTGGGACTGTTTTCATGTTTATTTTTTTTTGGGAATTTTACACACTAGTGCTGAGTTNAAAAAAAACTTCCAGATTGTTGTGCTCTAGACTGATTTACAATAGATCTTTCATCTTGTGCCTTTTGCTAAACTAAAGCAAAATATAATAGTTCATCATTGTAAATAAGATGAGGAAACACCTGATGAACATCAACTAAAGTAGGAAGAGCGACGTTGCTCCATTTCTTTTAAGCAATCACTTTAGAATACATAGGTATTAAGATGACAAATTTCTTAATCTCATTGGTGATATTTTTTTCGAAAATCTAAACTATGATGCTTTGTTTCTTAAATATCATACCAATGTATCTAAATCTATGGAATTTAGGTACCAAGTGGGTGCCATTCATGTACAAAAGGAGGCTAAGCACTGCACAACATGTATTAGTACTGAATGATGTTATCCTCACAATGAAGAAAAGACAAATGCTGTACATGAAAAAATTGGCTCCAACACTGCAGCTTTAGTGTAAAAAACTCGAGATTTTTCACCTAGTGAAGCTTTCTACTAATCATGCATGACTATCCTCATAATCAAGAAAAGACATTTGCCGTACATGAAATACTTGGCTCCAACACTGCAGCTTTGGTGTAAAGGACTTGAGATTTTCATGCAGTGAAGCTTGCCCTCTAAAGGCTAATGGGTCCTTTCCTTTCACTATGTTGACATACGAACTTTCCACATTTGAGTATCCAACCTCTGTTTGACGATCTTTTGGATGCCACCATCGTATAGGCCTATATATACAAAGTCCAAGATAAAACTATGCCAAGACATTATTGAGGGACAATGACCAATGAGGTCATCATCTAATTCTTCATTGCTCTTCACAAAGACTTCACCTACTTGCTCATGAAATTTCTTCTTTTTAAATAGATCTTCCATAGGATTCTTCCCCTTGTATCTGCCAAGCAAACAACAAAGCGTTGTTAGGAGTCTTTGCCCTTCATATATAGCCTTAGTTGGGGAGTCTTAGATTCTACCCCTTCAAGCTTGACAGATAAGTTAATCATTTCAGATTGAGCTCCTTGCATAGTGGCTTCTTTTGATGATGCCATCCAAAATATATATGGATATGACAACAAATGTTATGCCAGTAAACACTATATAGAACCTCAGTTCAAAATCCCCAATTAAAACACCGTAATCTGGCTATAATAGAACTTCTTATTGCCCCACCATGAGAACACATAATCTTTTAACTCCATCAGCCTGATCTTTCCATTGACATTCTCCTGTTGTCCCACTTCATAGCAAATATTATGCGCCATTTTGCCTTATATTGAGATAAATAAAAACCAGCCACCTTTGTTATCAGACTTGACAAGTATGGCTGTGTAGTTGACAAACTACATCGTTGCTTTTGCCACGATGCTTTTTGCTATGCATCATAAATAAAGCAAGGGTACTCTAATAGTACAAAAGTATACTATGAAGGCCCAACTGCCTACTTCAGTGACAGATAATTTGAATAGAATACTGATGTAATGTGGGGCAACTTGCATACCTCAAAAGCTTTATAGATTAAGCAGAAAAGAAAATTGATACAATTACTACCTTCGAAATTGAATTTCTTTTTTTTTTTTTTTTCCAAAATCTGAAAAGGAGGAAACTAATGGATGCATAGGAATTAGAGAATTGCCCAAGTATGCTGCTATATCTTGTACAGACTGTTGAATCCAGTTATAATCATCTTTTCTACCCTGATGGAAATGTTTCTTATTTTTGTCTGACAGACCTTCATTCAATTGGTGGCCTGGTCCCTCTCCTGGGTTATCTGAACAATAAGCATGCTAATGTGCGAGCAAAGGCTGCAGACGTGGTGACGACGATTGTTCAGAACAATCCTAGGAGTCAACAGCTGGTCATGGAAGCAAATGGTTTGGAACCACTTCTTAGAAATTTTACATCAGACCCTGATATGAAAGTACGTACACAGGCACTGGGTGCTATATCCTGTGAGTATTCTGTATCTTCTTTGAAATTGCTTTGCATTACTCTTCAGAACGCTGGACTATTAGTGCTGTTTCTGGCTTGCAATATAAACGTGCATTTTGATGGGTGACTTGCAGCTTTAATTCGTCACAATAAGCCTGGAATTGCGGCATTTCGCCTTGCTAATGGATATGCTGCGTTAAGAGATGCATTGAGCTCTGATGCTGTTAGATTCCAGAGGTAATGACCCTTCTCCATGATGTATTTCCTTTCAGCAATGAAGGCATATGCTTTGAGCTGCAAATTGGCCTGCTCTTTTCAGCTTATTCGGATAAGTTTCATTTTAGATAAGTTCAGTTCAAACCAGTTCAATTCAGTTCATCTCAGATCAGTTCATTAGTTCCTACAACTACTTTTTCTCTCACAAATTACTATTCATTCAGTTTAGTTCGCATCAGTTCAGTTCTACTCTATTCAGTTCAGTTTCAGTACAGAAAGTATATTGAAACGAACAGACCCTAAGAGAATTGCAATTATTTTGTTCTCCAATGTGCTTTCTATGAACAGACCCTAAGAGAATTTGCAATTGTTTTGTTCCCCAATGTGCTTTCTATGACCTACAAATCCGTTGAAGAACCAATCAAATTGCAGGAAAGCGTTGAATTTGGTCCACTATCTTCTACGGGAAAACCAATCAGATTGTAGTGTGCTTACTGAACTTGGGTTCCCACGCATGATGATGCACCTTGCTTCTAGTGATGATGCAACTGTTCGAGAAGGTGCCCTTCAGGGTCTACTGGATCTGTCACGTGGAAAACCTGGCGATACTCCAGGAAGCTCTTTGGAGGAAGGTGAGAAAATGAAGCAGCTACTTGAAGAACGTATAGAAGGTATCTGCTTGATGTCATCAGAAGAGCTTGAGGCAACTAGGGAAGAGAGGCAGCTTGTTGACTCATTGTGGAATGCCTGTTATAATGAGCCATCTTCCCTTAGAGAGAAGGGTCTTCTTGTTCTTCCAGGAGAGGATGATGACACACTTCCACCGGATGTGGCTAGCAAACACTTTGAGCCTCCTCTCCGAGCCTGGGCTGCGAAACGTGAATCTGATAAGCCATCTGAGCCTGAAAAGAAAGCAGCAGCTCCTTTACTGTTAGGGCCTGGTCCTAGTGTTGGTGCAGCTGATTTTCAGAGTAGCTCCAATGGAAATGTGAATGAGGATGAAAGGCCTAGAGAAGCCTCATCGTAAGTCTTTTGTGTAGTATATTTAAAGTGTTGAGATTTTGTTTCATGCTGTGCCCTGGGTTCAACACTATTAGTATCCAAGTGTTTTTTGGTTTTGTATTATTTTGTTTTAATAGAGGTAAGAACTATTTTACTGTATGTTTTTATACTTTAGCCCGTGGTTTCTACCTTATTATCTTTTTGCTTTAGTGGGCTCAAAAATCCGGATGACTGTAATTAAAAAGGCATAATATATAGGGGAAAGGTTACGTGCCGAATTTAGGCCATTTATGAGTAGTTGTGGATGATAAATTTTTTTTATAATTATTTTAAGCGTAATTATGGGAAACCACTTTTTGAATATATCATTTCTTGAGAAATCTCCTTTTATTTATTTATTTAAAAAATTTTGATAGGGTGGAGAAAATGGCCTAATATGACCCCAAATTTACCATCATTATGTTAATAAGAGGTGAAATGAAAATAGCAACTGCCCAAAAGTGATCAATTTAGAGCATGATAATGACCTATTACCATGGGTAATCTTACCCGTTATTTATGCTCAAAGCCTCAAAGATGGTTCAATCACAAGTCACAACAAAGCATTTTCAAAGAGTGGTTTCTTAAAATATATATATATAAACCTCAAAAAATGACATTTTTGAAAAAAGAATATAGAGATGCATCTTAAGTGCTCCCATAGAAATTTAATCATTTTCTGAATACCTGTGTGCGTCTTCTAAATGAAAGATAATTCTTTTATTTAAAAATGAACCTTTTACATTCCAACTTAAACTTTCGACTTCCAAATACCACAATTATTTAGGCATGGCATACAGCATACTTGATACTCCTCCCTCACGAAAGAAACTTATAATTTACTTTTGGCATGCATTTTGAGGCCGAGTTTGGTCGAGGAAATACACTTTCTTAATTTTGGGCTTCATGCCTTGCGGCAAACATCACATTCCTCTCATGCGAGAGACTATCTTCTCAAATTCATCTATGCTATATTCTCTATCTATCCTCAAATCTATTGGACGAAGACGACGATGCGATGATTTATATATGGATGCAAGTATAGACCAATTTTTTTTAATTTCTTCATTGGAGATTCATAAATCAGGTTGATGAATATGTAGTGGGGGTTATAGAAATTGGAGGTTTAATTTATTAGTTCATTACAATGGAAGGTTGGTTTATTAACAAGATTTATATTTCATAAAATATCTCCCATAAACCGAGATTCCTTAGAAAATATATTATTGACATAATTTGCTTGAGATGGTCCTTACTTTTCTACTCTATCTCATTATTTTCTTCTTCTAGGATCATTTTCACTAAATTTAATTGAAATTTCTTTCCGCCTCCACTTTTCATATTTTGATCTTAACTAAGTTCAGTTAATGAGATATTACCTTCGCATGTGTGTGGATTTTAAAATTTTGAGAATAATAAGGACTTGAGTCACTCGACCCTTTTAATTGATGGTAATAATGGGTATTACCATTTTGGAGCCATTTAATATAAGACATACTTATCTAAATCCATCCGTTTGATAAAGATTGTCAAAATTTCTATTTTGGGGTGTTCTAAAAGCTTGATTGAAATTTAAAAACATAGTTTTAGACAAAACAATATGTTCCTTACTTTTTTTTTTTTTTTTTTTTTTTTTTTTACCTTCCCTAAATTTAACAATTTTTAGGGGACGGTGGGAGTATAATCCATCGGGTCATATTTAGCCACTGATGAATCAAAATCCACATCCAACACCTGATATTCTGGTTTTTGGTTATCGAATCTTGACAATTCCTTTTCAAAATTGCACTTTTGTTCTGCTCTTTTATTGATTAACCCGACCACCCTCCTTTCCCAGCGGGTTATAGGGAAAAAAGCATTCCGATTCATTCTTTTGATAATCTCGGCCTTAGATCTCTAAGAAAGAACCACACTTCTAATTTCAATAGACAAAATAAAAGTTAGCAAAATTTGATTTAAACTGATGAACAAAAGAGAACCATTGGCAATGACATCCTTTTAGACATCAATTAATAACTAGCTAGTTAGGAGGGCAAAAAGTAATGACATATCTTGGAGCTCTGCATCTGTTAAGACTAGAAGAATCATCATAGGCATAAGTATAAGCCTTAGGACAAATAGCCTTAAACAGATTAGCAAATACTGTTGGCTTGCAAGTTTTAGGATCAGAGAACTTCCCAGTACAGCAATACTTTGCAGATTGCATGGCCAAGCAAGCACTTTTGCACCCAACTACTCTGTTCCCTTTCTTAACTTCCAATGCTGAAGGGCAGCAAACATTCAGATCAGCCTCACATTTAGCGACACCACACCCGATCCCTCCCCCTACCGGCTTCATTGCAACGGGCAGGTTGAAGCCATCCACTAGGCTGACATCATAGTAGTGGAGAGGCGAGGAAGAGGATCCGAAAGTCGCCTCAACTACTGTGGTGGGTGGTGCCCCACTCCTGCCCTTGCATTCGAGCTGCCCAAAACAGTCACCTGTTTCACATTGGCCGTTCCCATCTTTGTCGAAACTGCAACCTTGCCTGCCCCATATCCTGCCTGCCCATTTGTCGGGCAGGTCTAGAACAGTTTCCTCGCCACTGCTGAGGTGGAAGCCGCCATTTTTCGGGATCTGCTGGCCTGGGTTTCCTAGAATTCCAGGCCACAATTCGATGTTGCAGTTGTTCACAATTATCACTTGGACTGCATCTGCAAGTGAAAACACTGAAGTTTCAGGTTAACAGAACAAGTTATTGCAATGGAAGAAAAAGGTCTACATTAATGAAAGCAAAATACCTGTAACAGAGGAAGAAACCAACAAGTACAGAAAACAAGAGAATAGGAATAAATATTGCATGATTTCGATTTGGGATTTGGTCTGCTTGATTTTTGGACTCAAAGTGTTAGCTAAGAGGAGCTTTAAATAGAGTGTTGAAGCCTAGGCTTATCCTTTGTGAACTTAGTACTATATCTTTATGTTGTGAACTCTTTTATACAATTTTAACTTTCTTAGGCAAAAGGGAATATATCCGTTGCTTCCATAGCAGGTTTTGTGATAATTATATTTGTAAAGGAAAAAAAGAAAAAGAGATTGGTGTTCCTTATGATTGATTGTTAATGATCACAAGTATAAAAGCAAAATGCAATAACTCTGCAGTATCTGCTCAATTAGTTGCGTTATTTTTGTTCAATTTGTATTGTCACATGTGCAGTTCGGAAAAAGGACAGGCTCAACATGGTTGCTTCTTGCTCCAGTTATCCGATTCATGCCCTGTTGGTGGTCTATGAATTCAAACAAACCGTAGTTGATGATAAGAAACTATATGCCAAAGTTTTGTTCAGTCACTTTTATGTTAATTTATGAATAAAGAGGCAGGGAACAATATAGGAGAATGTTATTTGAATATTTGCATGCTTTTACAGTCTCTATTGTGTGTGCCTGTGTGGTTTCGTTCATGTTAAAATTTTAGTGTCTTGCTCATGAGCAACAAGGCAGGGGAAAGTTGCAAGAGGTTTCAATGTTATGTAGACTAATTAAAAGGTCACCAGTTATCTAGGGGTGTTCAAATCCCAGTATCCAAAATTTTGAATATTTGAAGATTTTGGATCGGATATTTTCGAATATCTAATGTCTGAATTAATGTTGTTTTTACAATTTTTTGCTGTTGTAATAATTCATGTTTGGATATACAATCAATATATTTTCAGATATCCAAATAAAGATTTTGGATCGAATATTTTCGGATATCTAATGTCCGAACTAATGTTGTTTTTACAACTTTTTAATGTGGTAATAATTCATGTATTTTGGATATCCGATCAATATATTTTCAGATGTCCAAATGAATATTTTTGGATTATTTGGATATTTTGTTATATCTCGACTATTTTGGATATTTCGGATACCCAAAGCTAAAAAAATATTAATAAAATATAAGGGTGTATCCATTTTCCTTTTCTTTACATTCAACTCTATTTCAATTTAATTTTAACTAGTTGTACATCTGGTGCGAAGCACGAGTTTGTTATTTTATTAAGAAAATGTATCCGCATTAAAATATATTAATTATATGATAAAAGATAAAAATAAGTAAATAATCGTCTTGCTTATATAAACAAATCAAAAGGGAAACAAAAACATAAACCTTCCTACCAAGTTAACACTTCAAACCTTATTTCCATACTTAGTTGTGTTATAAAGTTGTGTTCATTTCAACTTACCACTTTTGCATTTAGTTTAGTTCGATTCAGTTCAACTTTACTACTTACTTTTTCTTTCTCACCATTCATTCAGTGCTCAATCAATTTAGTCCGGTTAGTTTAATTCAGTTAAGTTAAGTTCAGTTTAACTTCTTTCAGTTGAAATAAAAACAATGTAACAATACAGTCATTGAGAGAAACATGACTGTATTCTCTCCCTTTAAGCTTCAAGAAAATCATCAAAGTCAAGTTCAATTTTTTGAGGTATGTCCATGTACATTTGAATTCGAATTTAACTTTTATTTTTTTTAATTTCCGTTGGGACCGTTGCTGTGTTGCCCCCCACCCCTCACCCCGACGACCGAAAGTCGCTGGCCGGAGATCGCCCCTTACGCCGATCTGGGCGTAACCCAGAAAGGCCTTATGCCAGATCTGGCGTAGGCCGTGACACACCTTACGCCAGAACTGGCGTAGCCCTTGACAACGCTTACGCCCAGACGGGCATAAGCTGTGTCACAGCCAACGCCCAGATTGGCGTAAGCTGTGTCACAGCCACGCCCAAAATGGCGTAAGGTTTGGACCAGCCAACTCCCAGCCTGGCGTAGGGCTTGTAACTGGCGTGCGACGTGACTCAGCGTAAGCCCGAGTCTAGGGCATTTTTTTTTCTTCTTTTTTTTTTAATTATATTTTGGAACCGTGGTGATTTTGGAAAAATAAAATATATATTATTAGAAAGATATATTATGCAATCATTAGGTGTTTGTTGCAGAAATTTTAGAGTATTGTTGATTCTAAATTTTGAGAACAAATTAGAGAGAACAGCATAATAGCCTGTTGTTT
>BSSO01005102.1:0-13560 GCA_030267885.1 Mesembryanthemum crystallinum | reverse complement strand
AAATACTAATTAAGATGAATCTAAAAAACACATTTTTACTTTATACATCATTATATTTTTTCACAAAATAGTGGTCAAAGTTCGTAAACTTTGACTCCTAAAGTCAAAATGTCTAAGTTATTTGAGAACGGAGGGAGTAATAAATAGTTTTGTTATGTGAACAAAGGGGTCATAAAACCCGAAATCATACAATAATTTCTCAAATAAAGACTAATAATGCTTGAACCAAACTTGAATCAAAGTATCAAACTACATACCTATATACGTGACATTTTATGAATCGATTTTTGAATCATTGGAAGTGCCACAGTACCAGTCTCCCCTTGTCTACCCTCAATATCGGTTCTAGTAATATAAGCAACAAAAGAATCCATTTCATATCGAGCCACAACACCTTGATCAAGCGACCCTCGACCTCTAACTTGGCTCCTTAGCGCTCTAGCCCTTCTCCTCATCTCAACCCCTTCTTGAGTACTACTCATCACTCGTCTCACCACATCCGCTATCCTACTCGATGTCACCAGCACATTATCAGCTCGAGTCGTCCCATTGCTTACGAGCAACCCGATCTTAAGCACTCGCGTCACAAGCACCGAGTTCTTAGGCTGGTCCGAGTGCATTGGCCATGCCACAATAGGCACCCCAACGCTAATGCTCTCCAAACACGAGCCCCATCCGCAATGACTCATAAACCCGCCTGTCGCCCTATGGGCCAGGATCTCCAGCTGAGGTGCCCAGTCTCGAACCACCATCCCCTGATCTTTATTACTATACCCTTCTAACAACTGGCCTATTCCGGATCCGGGTTGCTCATCATCATGATCGGCACTTCTAAGCACCCATATAAACTTCTGTCCGCTTCTTTCCAACCCGATTGCCAGCTCTCGGATCTGCTCGTCGCTCATCGACGTGCTCGTCCCAAACGAGACGTAGATCACAGAATCATTATCTTGTCTATCTAGCCATTCTAAGCATCTATGTCTTGTGCTTTTGACTGTTACTTTCTCCACCGGAACCAACGGTCCAATGGCGAAATACTTAGCTTTCGGAGCTAGCTTTTCCAATAATTGGACATATTTGCCTTCGATCACCCTACTTGTGTTGTAGAGCCTCCCAGACTCGAATGTCGAGTTTAGTTTGAATTGCTTGGCCATAAACTCCGCGTACTCGTGGGAATTACTCTTTTCAATAGAGGGAATAACATTGTAATGATCATCATCCTCGTGGTCAAGCCGAAAAGGTCTTCGATCTCGAGTTGTGTAGTACTCCCAAAGGGTGAAGAAGCGACTAAAAGCGGAAACAACGTAGAAGGTGTAGGCTTCGGCATTGGGGATGGATTTGACTTCTTGAACAACCGAAGACATAAGACTATCATGAATGACAACAAGTCTTGTGACCTTAGTTGAGAGTTCTTGCAAGAGTTTGAAGACGGGTTGTCGGAGATTGGTTACGGTAGGGAGGATTGTTTGGAGGAACGTTGAAGACGACGATGAGGCGTTGGGGTTTGGAGGGAGTTGGAAATCGTGAAAGTGAATGAGCGGGTTGGTTGAGTTTGGGTCGCGGATCTTGGCTTGACAGATGTATGTGGTGGATCCGGTGAAGTGGACCGGTATTCCATAGGAGGTGGCTAGGAGATGGGAAAGATGGAGGAGCTGGGTAAGATGGCTTTGGGCTGGGAAGGGGACTACGACAACGGCCATGCCATTTTGCTCATCATTATCCAGATAATGGCTTCCTTGGCCTGCCATTTTGGATCAATGTTTTGTAAACTACTGTAACACAGTATCAAAATGAAGCTAATTGCATCGAGTAATGAACTTCATGATCCAGCTATTTCTAATCGAATCACTAAATCATTCATATAGTAATTGTCATATAATAGAATACTTCTAACTTTAAGCTATATATAGACATAAACAAGACGAGGGGAGTTTAGTGGTCTACTATATTTCTTGGAAGTTGCTGATTTGAAGGCAAGTTGATCTTATACATATTCATTTGTAGTTTGTAAGAGATGCCGATCACACTTGGATAATATAATGGTTGATCATATATTACTATATTGTCATTTGAAGTTGTTTAGTATATATCGATACAATCAACGTAACATAGTAATAATATAGTAAAAATTTTGCGAGCCGTTAGTGGAGTTATTCATGTGAGGGAGTGGGGAAAGGAAGAAAGGAAGGGAGGGGGAGGTCAAAGTAACAGGCCAGGAGAGCATGAATGGCAATAAAACTGGGTAGACCAACCTCATTTGAGCATATATATCAAGAGTACTGACTGTTCAGTGCTTAGTGGTCACAATGCAAAGCCTGATTAAGATATGGGCTGATCTTAATAAGATTTGGCACCATTGTTTGGTTTACAAGCTAAGCCTAGTAGTCTGAGTAGAGGTATAATGTGTGTGAAGTTTTTGAAGTGTTAATCTGCAACTTTTACCTCATATATAATGCAAGTTGGCCATTCTTAAAATGCGAATGCAATAATCAACTGGGTTGTGGGATCTCTACCAACTGAGCTTAGCTAGCTCGTGAAAAAGAAAATGAGCAAACACAGTACATACACATACATATCAAGCTCTCTTAGTGGGTACTTTTTATTTAATTCTAACCATGCGATCACTGATCTACGAACCCTTGAAAGCTGCAAATTAAAAGGACGATCATCAGTATCCAAGATCTTGAGCAATGAGTTCCAAAATTCCACCTCTTTCTATAGATGCATTATTCAAATGATCCACTACTGTGCGTAGCAGATAGTGGACTCGAGAGAGGGAGAGAGGAAATTTACAAGTGGCTGTGACGGTGTTGAAGAGGTAGCATTATTCAAATGATCCACTACTGTGCGTAGCAGATTTCAGGGGAAATTTACATCGTAACTCGCATGGCTGCTAGCAAGCCACAGCAGATCAGGAAGTTTGAGGTTGGGATTGGGCCGACACTAGTAAGTAGGTAACCAGCCGAGAAGCAGCACAGCTGTCGTTCATTTGGCAACTCTTAGACTCGAACATGTCATCAGGGACAGGTCAAGTTCTTGGCCAAGGTAAAGCACTGCAAACATGGTATGTAAGGTTGAGATGCACCATCATAATAGCCATTTATAGCCTGCATTATGGATAGATCTGTCAAATTTAGAACATGCTTTCATATGTTTGGCTGGTCATGCATAACAAATTGCTGGAAATGATAGCACTTGCCTATTATGAGGCTGCTGCTTCCTTGAGACACAGGGACACTTAATCTTCTCTTGTCAGTACAGTTCTTCAGTGGTAGTACTGGTAGAGCTATGGATTGCACGAAATAATGAAGCCAGATATAATATGCATCTCTTGAGGCCTCAAATGTATTTTGCAAAAACTTAAGATTGGAAGTAAAGGAAGAATTATGGGTTTGCTAGGATCATAAGATGTCACAAGAGACCAAAAACCGTTCGCTAATTAATTTGTTTCAAGTTATAATATGAACCAGGGATGTATTGGGTATGGGACTTTGGGAGGCCCTTGGGTGCACTTGTATGAGTACATTAGTAGTTGCGAATAACATAAGAGGAGCAATATCATAGACTCCGATAACTGTCAAACTAATCGAGTGATCATCATAGTAACTACAAGTACTAACAAGAAAAGCAATTGCTACCTGATAAACTAGCTGATAATACAACCACCATCTTTCATATTTCTAATTTCCCAAACAAGTAGTATGATACATAAAAGAAAGAAAATATTAAAAATTCTATTAACATTATATACGCAAGACAACTTCACAAATTTGGGCAACACTCAAATGCCTAAAACACATGATAACATATTTACAGGGAAACAAGGGAAACAGGGGAGGAAAGGGTCTCAAAGTACTCAGTTACATGATATATGCCATACCATAACCTCCTATCTTTGGCTCCTAGCCTTGAGTTGCATATCTTCCAGGAAGTCCTTTTCTTACAATTATATGCAATGATTTCACCTGGAATCGACATTATAATCTTGACAATTTTCCCTCTACGACCACGAACAACCGATAAAACATGACACTGGTACTTAAATCGAGGGTTGTCATAGTTAATCTCCTTAGCCATCTTTGGAAATTTGTAAGCCAAACCATCAAGCTCGATCTTACTCTTGAAGAACCATGAAGAGTAATCTCTCTCCATTTCAAAAATCTCATAGTAATGCAATCCTTCTGTTGTAAATACACAATATAGGTGCCCTCTTGAGTGTCCAATATACTCACAACTATAATGCTCTTTTCTTGGCAACTCGGGCATTTGATTTAGCAACTCCTTTTCGACATCAAAGTACAAGCCCCTTGATGCTCTTTTTGTCCAATGGACCGCCCCATTACAATAGATACCACTTGCAAAGTCTATATCGCGAGGAGCAGAAAACTCGGGGGCCTTGGAGGGTCTCCAGAGTTTGGATTCGGATGAATAAATTGCAATTTTGTAATGATCCCGTCTTGTGTTTCTAACACAAATTATTTTGTAGTGTGATGAAATTGTAGCATCAAATGCAAGGCAGTAATAAGGAGAGCTATTAGGAGAAAATTTCCATTCAAGCCCACATTGACTTATCATTTGATCAGGACAGCGAGGGAGGAGTATCAATTTCTCAGTTTTGGGATTGAAATTTTCAGTTGTTGGATTCAACACATAATGTTTTTTCCCACGACTACATAGTAAAAGTCCATTGCAAGATTGCAAAAGACTGATGTTTCTGATGTTAAATAAGGGAAGAAAACGGATGTTTGGTCGATTTTGGGTAAGGGAGACGTACTCCATTTGATTCCCATCATTATTACTGTGAACTTTGGGGACCAACAAGAGGCCAGATAGCGAGGGAGGATGGAGGAGAGTGTACCTGTTTAGAAAACGAGGACTCGAGATCAACAAACGCCATTGCTCAGATACCAACTTGAAGCTGATGAGTTGTTTTCTGGGCAAATGAAGCAAAATGTTGGTTAGTATGTCTTCATTGTGGCCAATGATTTCAGCAGATGATGTTGGAGTTTTCTGTATGGAACTGTCATCATCAGCAGTTAGGTGAGACATTTCGAAGGCTCAGTCGCTCCTCGCTTCTTCCCTGTTTTTGCTATCCACCAAATCCAGTTTTAGTAAGGGGAGAATCAAATGACTTTTTCCTAGTTCCTATAAAGAAGACTATGTTCTCAAGACTTATCTTCTCAAGTCAATAATATACTTATAGTACTAGTTCTTATATATGACTGTTTCTTTTGCGAATTGATCTAAATTGGGAATGGTAATGTAAACAGTTTGAAAGTTCTTCTCTTTTCTATATCTTATTATGCTTTCTGTTTATTGTATGATTGAATTCAAAGAATCAAAACCATTAAAAGGATAGAACATTCATTCTATACTTCTTGGTACTTTTATATGACTTGGGTTTATAGGTGGATTACATCATCTAGTACAATTTTTTATTGTTCACTTGCATTGTTTTGGATAATGACTAGTCGTCATTAGACCATCGCATTGGCATTGCCAGGAATCTTCTCCTTTTCCCTGTTGATGTTTCTCCTCTTTTGGTCGTAGTTTTTATCGTTCACTTACCAAGCGAGAACGAGCTATAACTAACGTCTATTCTTTACTTGTCTGGTACATCTTGATCTTGACCTCCTCACACCCTTTACTTGTTGAATTGTTCTTTTGATATGACTAACTCTTAGCAAAAAAACATGCTTTGTGTGACCATTGTGATACTAACTACAGGTCAATTGCCTCTCCTGCAAAGCAGCACTTAGCTAACTCAGTTAATCCCAGATCTGTTTTCCTGAGCAACAGGCCCGCCAGATCTTTGAAGTATGGATCATTACTCAAAAATTCATCTCTTTTTTCAGAAGTTCAAGTAATCTTAATTTGGCGAGATCTTAATTTGGCGAGATCATAGTGGACATCACTATGATCAATGTGATGTCAGAATTGATTGATTGAATGGATGATCATTGTTATTTCTTTCTGCCTGAGTTTCAAGTTTTCCTGCCTCACACTTCAGAGCAGTACTAAAGGGCTCAAAAAATTTGAAGGCAAGACATCTTGACCCTGATTGCTTTAATTATGATGTGAATAGACTAACTCAACGAAAAGTATAAGCTAAAGGACAGAGCTACAACTAATAATAGTTATGATCAAGAAGTACTATTTTAACAAGAAAAATTAGCAAGTTCTTACATACAAGAAACTTGTGAAAATTTTGCACTATATGTAGATATTGAACTACACCAGCAGTCCAACACAGTCAGGTATCTTCATAATAAGCTGCTCCTGATTGAAGGATTCCCTACATAATAAACTCCACACTTGATCGAAATTCCAATTGATTCAAGATCAAATTTCAAAATGTAAACTTAGCTAATGAAGTCCGCAGGATGTAGATCTGTGTCGATCTTCGATATTAATCCTGACCATTACATGCTTTTAATTCAACCGGCATGGAGCAGGATCGCGTAGTAGCTTAAGTTTGAGGTCACAGTAGTCAAGTAACAGCTCATCGCAAAGATCAAGAACTTGGAGAAAAGGGGGACATAGAAACTTGATAGATGCAACATATTTTTTCTTGTTTATGTTTTTCCAGAGCAGGAGGGAGGAGAAAAAATGAAGCTTTTGGGGATCAAATTGGATGATCAACTGCTTCTTTGATGGATTTTGCAGGTGAATGAAGATACATAGTGTATTGTGTATTATTTAAAAAGTGAGCTCCCTTATCTTACCCACCCATGTATGATATGTCCACCCACATAAAACTATGCTACTGAAAAGGCAAAAAAGTAAAGCATATTTCCATTATTCAAATATAGTCATGACTCATATACAGTATGATGAAAAATGAAGGCAGTGAACAACCACCCCATTTTGCAAAGTGATTTTGTTACTTTTGCAATTTCATAACATTTTCTTAAGTAGCACTCCTTTATCTATGCTTTAAAACAAAACGGACTTGGTTTCAAGTTTATTTGATGTATTCATTTCCAGGATGTTAATGAGCCGTATCCAACTACAATGTGTTCATATTGTGATACACTAGCTTGTTTACATTAAAGAAGCCTAACTCCTCATCATAATATATAAACCAGCCGTATACAGTGGTGCTTATACTTAGGTCGTTTATTCTATCAGTTCGGATTGCTACTAATACCCAACTTGTTTATTATCGAACAAGTTTTGACTGGAGTTTGACCAAATATGTTCACGAGTTTTTCACAAGTGTACTTTTTCAAAATTTGGGTCAATTTTAATTCAATTCTGTAACTATTTGATTAATATATCTGTACTGTACTTGTAAGAAACTCCTAACATTTCTGGTCTATAAAAAATTTGGTTGATTGGGCATGACTGATTAAGAGAAAATGTACTTTTTACCTAATAACTTATACATAATCACATACTCCAAGTTTCAGCAATACGTTTACTGTTGATTTATTTAGTATAAGGCTATAAGCTTATTGCACGATAACCAACATTAGATACCTTTTCTTACTGCAGGCTAAGTGGTCGTTTGGTTTCATATGCGAAGTGGTAATTCCCGAAAGGTTGTATTTTACTGAAATTATAAGTTCATGGGAAGTAAAAAATGATGTTTAGTTGAACATGGGAAGTGAAACTTCCTACAGAAAGTTCAACTTACCTAGGTCCCCCTATGTAAGCAACTTCCCCCATATTGTGGGAAGTAGAACTTACTGGGAAGTCCAACTTCCTCCATTTACGGTTAACTAAACTACTCAAAAATTCCTACTTCCTAAAAAAATTGCACTTTCTGTGTTTTTAGAGTGTTAAGCAAACGACCACTAAGATTAAATTTTCCATAATTACCTTTTCCTAAGGATGACTTGCTTCCATCACTTTTTATTGTGTTTTTGTCAATACTTTACTGAAAATTCCTTTTTAAATATGATTTTTGGTCTTTTTCTCAGCACAGTTCTCCCTCTTTTCTTACTGTTAAAGGAAGTTTTTTCAAGAAAAAAAAGATGAAAATCAACACATTACTCAAGTTTAGCATGAAATAGACCAATTAAACATGCAGTCAAAGTGAAATAATCGAAGTTTCAGATCAAAAATTGCAGCCTATGACCAGATCAATCAAGGGCATCATCTATGTACTTATAGCAGGATCATTAATCTATGAAACTGTGATCAAAGAAAGGAGCTAGAGAATATCAGTGTCACATTCATATTCATAAGCAGGGGATACTTAATTTACAATTTGCCACATGATCTGACACTTCCTAACATAATTTGAGGCACAATACATAACTGGGTTTCATCTATTCACCCATACCTCCTGTATGAGGCCTGAGTGCGATCATACCAGCACTAATACACCGAACCCATACCTGACTACATTTATACACAAATATGCACATCAATTGATGCACACTGATTCTATTACATCATAGCTAGAGAAATCAACCAAAGATCCGAATTCGAGGACGAGCAATCTCGAGATTTTGTCAGCTGCTGTGGAGCAAGATTGCGTAGGTGTAGTTGGAGCTGGTGGCAACATGGTAACAACCCATGGCAATATAATAGAATCTGAAGAATAGAGGAAATAAAGATGATAGATAAAACACACTCAACATAATTTTTTCTGGGTTTTTAAGGCTCTTTGAAGTTTATAATCCCCTCTTTGATGTTTTTGTACCCAGAAACAAGAAAGAGTCAGAGGCTATACCTCTACTTGCTCTCCCCTGTTTTTCAACCAGCCTAAATACTTGGTTTTATAGATAGACAAAGAAGACTTTCTCTCTCATACTCATACATTAATCTGCCATTTACTGTTATCTCTGATCTGATAGTGAGGAATATGCTTTGCTTGCTTCTTTTGACAATTGATTTATGGGGATATAAATTCTGATCTATAAGTTTCAATATTCAAGAAAGTTGGATCAGGATGTTGCTGCATTTACACTACTCAAATAATTGGGAGCACAAGGGATAGAGATGACTTTATTTTTGTACTCTATCACTTCAATATTTCACCGAACACATTGACTAAATTTTCGTTATTTTTTGGGTTCATTTCAATAACAATTTAGCTTTCTGTTATGCTAAATGGAACCAATGTGTGCTGGACACATCCATCCCTCTTTGTCAACTGTAAATTTTTATGAAACCCGATTCATTTTTTTTACCAATCCCAAACCCATTTATAACCTGAAAAATATAAATAATTCAAAATTCAACTCGAGACTGACCCGATTCAAACCCGAAATAACTTATTCAAAACTTGTTGGGTCGGTTCGTTTGACAGGTCGAGTTGTGTATAATTTTTAAAGAATCATTATGGATTCATTATTGTTTATCAAAATTGCTATAGTTTAATGAAAATAGAAAAGATTTATTTTTTTCAATGAAAATTCACATGTATACAATATCCATCAAAAGCAAATTCTCGTGTATTATTAACAGTCACATAAATGTAGAGGTAGCATCCTCTTAGATACTACTCTATGTTTTAAGGCTAGGTTGGCTCAAAAGTCACAACCAAGTAAATGTGAGTCGAAACTGAGTGTGTGTTTGATAGAATACGTATAGTTAATTGATTAATCAATTTCTACTAAATATTTGGAATAGAAGTGTTTTGTACAAATTCAGTAAATGAATGTCATACAAGTTCGTCCTCTGCAGATGTTTGCTTGAAGGTAATAACAAATTAGAGATCTTAGAGTACAAAGAGAAATGTAACTATTACTATTATAATTATGTACCATGCATTAAAAGTTGGCTAATGTCTTAATTAGTCAACCATCTTTATCTCATGATAATAACTAATGATAATTGAGGATATTAGACATCGAGATGCCACAACATGCTCTAATTAAAACGTGCACTCCTTAACATCTTACTATTTCTTTGAACAAGCTAAATGAGAACTTCA
Source organism: Mesembryanthemum crystallinum (assembly GCA_030267885.1). Lineage (NCBI taxonomy): Eukaryota > Viridiplantae > Streptophyta > Magnoliopsida > Caryophyllales > Aizoaceae > Mesembryanthemum > Mesembryanthemum crystallinum. The sequence continues at coordinate 3,671 of BSSO01005102.1, read as the reverse complement.
CCATTAAAAATTCAATTTTGCAAAGGTTTTCAAGCTCTTTGATCATGGAAAATGCATCTTCAAATCTCATGAATTAGTCGTATCAAGCTTTCAAGCTCATAACTATATCAAACATTATTACTATACTACTATTTCATGATGGTTTTTTTTTTTTTTTTTTTTGGCAATTTACTTAGTTTTCCAAAAATTTCTTATGTGATCTCCACTAATTTCAACAAACTTACAAGTGAGATGCATATATACATTTTGTGTTCATCAAACCTTGACAAAGGTGGGATATAGATCACTATTGTACTCAACTGTGCCAACCACAATATGATAGCACTATCAAAGATCATCACTTAATAAAACAAGGCAAGGGGGGCAGTGGGGTATGAATTATATCCTGAATTGTTTACAGATTATTGGTGATTCAGAAGATACAACAATTACATCAGATTTATTCTTCCTCATCAAAATCAAAAGAAGAAAAAAAGACAGAAATAAATTGTAAGCATGTCCGAAAATAACGAATACATGTATTCTGTGGCTAAAATTCACATGCTCAGAACAAGAGTATATGAAGTATGGTTGGAAATAGAGGTGCTGGATCAAAAAGAGGGAAGTTCAAAGCACTGATAGGCAGAATAGACCCTATACCACACTGCTCGGTCATCTGGCCTTAGGCTTAGGTGACACAATGTCTTTGTCGATTTCTTCTTGTGATTATAGGCAATGACTTCACCTGGAATGGAGAGCACAACTTCCACATCTTCATCATTCTGGCTCTGGACAACAGATAAAACATCACATTCATAACGCGGGAAGAAAGGGTGTTTGTCATTGAATCTCCGAGCCACAATTGGAAATTCCATCGCTAAAGCCTTCAGATCAATCTGCATCCTTAAAATCCACCCAGAATAGTCGTCCTTCATCTCAAAGAGCTCCAGATAAGGCATCTCCGCGGATGCAACAGCATAGTAAAGACGGCCTTGGGACTCCCCAAAGTACTCACAACTAACCAAAGAAAACCCCTCCTTTAGTGGAGGCTTAGGCATTTCTTTCAAGATCTCATCTTCGACATCAAAGTAGAGACCCTTTGATGTACATCTCATCCAATGAATTGCACCCTTGCAGAAGACTACATCATTGAAGTCTATGTCATCATCCGGAGCAGTAAATGGGTCGCCTGATAGGCTCCAAAGACGAGACTCAGCCGAGTAAATGGATATCTGATAGAGTGGCCCTTCTATCCTATCTAGCTTTTTCACACAAATGACCTTGAAATGGGGTAAAAAGAAAGGGTCGAAAGCCAAAGTAAGTGCGAATTGGCCATCCATGTATGGAGAACCAGGAAGGTCCTCTAGTTGTTGTGTTGACATATTATAAAGGGAGTATAACTGGGAAGAGGGAGAAAAGCAGAGAAATAACCCATTGCAAGATTGTAAAATCCGGAGATTATGGGATCCAAGAAATGCAAAACTATGAGCAGTTTCAGGTTCAGTTTGGTTGAGTGAGACACACTCGATTTTGGGTATTTGCAAAGTATGTTTCGGGATCAACAAAAGCCCTGACACAGAAGGAGGATCAAGGGAGAAGTACCTGCTATGATAATCTTGGTCAGACGACATGGAGGGGCACAACGGCTCAGTCAGTTGATACTCGAAATCGACAAGACATATATCAGGTAATGAGTAATATAGCCCCAATGCAAACTCTTCATCCGTATCGACAAGATCAGCTAGCAAGTCCATGGCATCATCAGGACTGTTTTCGGCTGACAAGTACTCGGCATCATCAATGGTCACAGTTGACGCAGCTGAATCAGAATCAGTGGTGTTAAATGTCTCTACCTTCATTGTCTCTGGTGTCAATTCCTCCAACGAAATGATATATTTGTGTGAAAGCTAGTCCACATTATCACATCCAATTCAGTCATAATCTAGTAAGTAGTAAGGCAGATAATTTTATCGAATTTCTTCTAACGTGGCATCCTGTTCTTCAAGGGATCATCTATTTGATATTGTTATCATGTTTTATATAAACCTGTAGTTTGAACCATTCTAAATGAAAAGATCAAAAGTCAACTTGGAGACCAGGCTAACAAAACAATAACACAAACCAAGGAAAGAGCATCCCTTGGAGGTATAAAATGACTAGTTGTTTCCTCGCTAATAAAAGATATTACTTCAAGAAAATTCCTTTAAAATAAGAGTGTGCGGAAATAATAAGAACCAAGCAGCAGAGGAGTGAAAATAACAAAGCAGAGAACAATTTTTTATATCTGAAGTGCAGCAACTCGACAAATTGAAAATTGATCATAAAACGCCATCATTTTACGCAAGAAAGAAACATGCTGAAATCCATACTCAGAGATATCATCTAATAAGAACCAAGGATTGAATACGTNTTTTTGAAAATAAGAACGCATCCTTCATAGCATCAGATATTACTGCTTTCCCTCTATATAGGTTCCTCCATGGCATACTTAGAGCTATATGCTACACATTAAATTCTGAAGCCAAAAGATCAGCAATCACTCCGGTGAGAAGAAGAAAAGAGGAATGAAAGCATAATCGAGAATTCCAGATAATTGGAAAAGAAAATAAATTTTGAAGAAGATAGATATCCAAGATCAAAAAGATTGAAAGTATGAAGATCATCAAAGAAAGAAAATGAAAGGGAGTTCTAAGTGCTTGTGCATGCTGCGCTAATTAAAATTGAGTTCATGTGAAAGTTTCACTTGTGCAGCATGACAATTTCTAAGTTGATTATATTACTCAGAAAATAGTACTCCCTCACAAAATTATTTTTATTTTTTTGACTGAAGGAAAGATAGTAGATTATATTACTCAGAAAATAGTACTCCCTCTATCACTAAATGAAAGTTACATTTGACTAGGGCTGTAAACGAGCCGAGCCGAACCGAGTATTGGTGTGCTCGTGCTCGGCTCGTTTATTAAACGAGTATCAAATTGGTGCTCGTGTTCGGCTCGTTTATTATCGAGCGAGCTTTGACCGAGTTTGTTCGCAAGCAGCTCTCGAGTACACCGGTTTTTATCGAGTATATGGGTATTTAAACGAGTAGTGAGGTGCTCGTACTCGGCTCGTTTATTAAACGAGTATCAAATTGGTGCTCGTACTCGGCTCGTTTATTATCGAACGAGCTTTGACCGAGTATGTTCCCGAGCCGCACACGAGTGTATCGGCTCGTTTACAGCCCTACATTTGACTTTTTGGTTGAAATTTATTGGACAAGTAAAATGACCATAATAGGCTTGCTTTTTTTAGAGTGATTTGAGAGAGATAATGAAGTTGTGACCATGTGAAGGAGAAAGAGGGGGCAAGTAGGAGAGGATAATTTTGTAACTTTATTGTAAAAAATAGAAATATTTGTCAGAAACCACCTTATAAAATATGACTTTTTTATGCAGCCACTTTATATAATTTTTTTTAAGCAAAACCACCTTATAAAATAATTTCGATCAAGTCCAACCACCTTAACCTCTTTTCCGGCCAAAAAATAAAGTGAATTGACCAAACTACCCTTATATGACTTGCATGTGGTTCATTTAATCTACAAAAGTGGCAAAATATAAGGGTAATTCGGTCAGTTCACATTATTTTTTCGCCGGAAAAGAGGTTAAGGTGGCTGGATTTAATCGGAAATATTTTATAAGGTGGTTTTGTTA
>BSSO01005101.1:0-13561 GCA_030267885.1 Mesembryanthemum crystallinum | reverse complement strand
CTTAACATTCGACCTTCGGGTTGGATGTGGCGGTCGTCACCTCGGACTTGTTAGTCTGCTTTCCTAAATTCGGGATTAGCGAGACCGGGGTGTGACAGCTTCAGTGGTAGTAAAAACTTAAAAGATCGAGATTAGATATAAAGGGATGAAATGCCTGAGGCTTGCAAATGTCAAAGTAGATAGATCTAAATCTTTCAAAGATATATGACCTTTTCAGAGTAAAATTTCCCCAGGCTGATGATCCCTGTAAATTATACCTGAAAGGAAATAGAACAAGCTTACTCACTTCTTCTGCCTTGCACCAAGCAATTGAAATCCAACAACTACAACACAATTTTATAATCCTTGTCAAGCTCACATGTACACAACCCTGCCTCCAAAGACTGTTCTTTAAAGGTCCATGGAAAAACAATTTGAAAATGAGATAACTCACATACTAAATTGAACAATAACTATATAGCTAACAACATGTATTACCATGAGAATGAACATATTCCTAAGCAACAATTTATAATTTCTACTGCATAGAATCTCAAAAAGTTAAAACTAAAATCTCAGTCCTGAAATAAAGTTACACAATTTAACATATTCACTCTACGCTCAGTTCGTAATAAAGTTACAACAATTGATCACTTTGTGAGTCACAAATTACAAACTAGACTTGACCAAATCAGAGTTTTAAAGTAAGACATGATTCCTAAGTGATGGATTCAGCAGCTTCAATTATAATCCAGCAAGCCTACACTTGACCAAATTAGAGTTTTAAAGGACGACTTCAATAGTAGATTGGTACAACACTTTGTCCAACAACATATAGAGTGCGCCCATGCTTAATTTGAGTGACTAAGATGTAGTAAAGTGAGTGGATAGCATGAGAGGGCAGGAAGACCACTAACTTAAGTGCACAACAGTTCATAAGAAAAATATTATATCCATAAAACATAACACAGGGGAATTGAGAATTGTCCTAGTTATTATGTAAGTGCATAAGAAGTACACAACTACAGCACAATATATAAAAAACTAAAACAGTTCCATTGGCCTAAAGAGCATAGAAAGATACATCATACTCAAACCTTTAATGCAAAATTCCAATCTCTTTGATCAGGGATAAGATCTAAAAAAATGCATGACTAGTAGTTGTCGCTAAATTCAGGAACCTTACTAGATGGCAATTACCTAAACTCATGAAATTCGTCTACCAAAATTGAGTTGTGAAGCACAATCAATTACATTGAAAAAGTTCATTTTGAATGTTCCAAAAAATAACTATTCTTATATAACAATAAATTACACAGGAAGAAGATCTAAAAACTGCAAATTTCACATAACAATCACAAAAGTTTGCAAGCTGTGCATAGATTAGATGATCAAGTGTGGAAGTATAAAAATAACTTATCACATCATTCTAAGGCATATACTAAAAAAATGAAAAGGATTACTAACTTGACTATAAGTTGCTTAGAATGTACAACAGACGCTTGTCCTGAAACCTCGTCTCTCTCTATTTAGATAGCTGCCATGTCAAACATTTGATACTTAACCACCATGAGTTGAGTGGAAACTAGTCAATCTATAATATGAAGCAGGTGAACTTTACCTTATTTTTTGATAGGTAGTTATACAGTATACTATGCCAAGAAGAAGTAACTAAATTGTTGCCACAAAATTGTGTTTAGACAACCAAACTTGACTATTTAAATAATACAACACAAGGTCATTTACCTTTGGGATGCAACTAAATTCACCACATAGGAGCCCCACGGCGTCATCCCACTTATTCGATGATGATTTAGCCATCTTCAAGAGTACGCTAACCTGCATGAGGGACAATACGACTTCTACCAGCACGCGCGCGCGCACACACACACACACACACACACACACACAACTAGGCTCATAACTAGGCTCACAATCAACTCTTTGTTTTAGCTGTAGATCAATCAAAGAAAAGAAAGACAGAGACAAAAAAATAAGAATGAATCAACACAACGACTAATTAAGGCTTGTTAACAGGACCTAGCCCACCCAACATAACCTCGAGTCTCTCTTAGTTTTCTCATCTCATTCAATGTTGCTGTAGCTAGGTACATAATAACTAAATGGAGCTTAAAAGTAGCAAAACCTGACAGCTTAGTAAATGAACTCAGTTGTATGTGGACATTGACATAAAAAGTGGTAGTTATGTACTACCTCCGTTCACTAATGAAGGTTATGCGACACTATTTATCTCCCCACTTTTTTTTGAATGGAAAGGGAGGGCTTTTATTTAAATAGTATCCGAAAAGTTGGAGAATAACAAGTCCGAGATCCACAAAGGACCCTCAAGCCATAGCTCATCATAAACATTAACTGATGCCCATTTAGCAAGTCTATGGGCGACACAATTAGACTCTCTAAAACAAAAACTAAAGTTAACATAAACAAAAGAACTGCATAGCACACTTGCATCTTCAATCAAGAGTTGAACAGCACCATTCCTTGTACCTTGGCCTTTCAGAGCATTAATCAACTTGAGCATCTCCTTCTAGCAAAACCTTGTCCAATCCTCTGTCTCCAGCTACCTCTATAGTTGCTTTTGCTGCAAAAGCTTCCGTCATTTTCGTAGACCACGAATGGAATAAAGTCTTCGAAAGCGCAAAATTAACTCTTCCCTGCCAATCTCGTCCGACCGCACCAATCCCTACCCTCCCAGCATCATGATTGGTAGCTGCATCATAGTTAAGCTTAATGACCCCTTCAACGGGTGGTGGTGACCAATGGGCTAGCTGTCTCTTCGTGGTCATTCGTGGGGTAGAATAAGCTGCACGGAATGCCGCCAAGAGGCTTCTCGCCCTATGGATCAATATACTCGGTTCAACGTACTCATGTTGGAACAACAAATTATTACGTTCATTCCACATTTGCCACAATACCATAGCAAAATCACATATAGAATCGGCCTTCTCCTGCTTACACATCCAACCGAGCCAATCCCGTATACAGGTAATATCATGATTTAGCAGCTTTTGTTGCTCCCCCATCACAGCCCAAACACGCCTTACCCAATAACAATCCCGAAATACATGAAGATCTGATTCAGGTTGGCCACAACGCTGACACATACTCGTAATAGGAACATGCCTCTGCTGTAACGCCAAACCAGTGGGAAGGATGTTCCAGCAACAACGCCAAAGGAAAATACATACCTTAGGGGGAACCTTCAATTTCCAAATGTCAGCCCATATAGGATCAGGAGAGGACGTCGACGGCGACATTTTCCATCTTTTTTTGCAAGCCAGCCTATAGGTAGGATTCCATCTTTGCTTAGAGCCCAAAAACGTTCGTCAATCGGAAGGCGGAAGCTTAACGAAATTTGCTTAATATGATCCACATCCCAAGGTAGTAGCTCCCGCACTATCTCCTCACACCAATAACCAGTACCCCGATCAATCAAAACACTAACCTTTGCCTCATCATCGAGAGCCAGTCTAGGCAAGAGGACCTTGCCTTCACTACCATCTATCAACCAACGGTCTTGCCAGATATGAATATCCACGCCATTGTCCACTTTCTAGCGAACACCTTTCTCAATAAGAGTTGTCGAGCCTAGCAAGCTGCGCCATGTATAGCAAGGCGTCATTCCCAACTCTGCACACCATACATCATATAAGGGATAATATCGGGCCTTAAGGACCCTAGCAAGCAAGGAATTTGGCAATAGGCGAAGACACCAGAGTTGTTTGCCAAGCAGTGCATCATTAAAGGCGTTAAAATCCCGAAATCCCAGTCCACCTTCAGTTTTCGGACGGCATAAAACCTCCCACCGCTTCCAATGGATGTTGTTCTTACCATCTGATTGTCCCCACTAGAAATTGCTGATAATACTAGCTAGCTCTTCACAAAATGTTATAGGAAGTTTGAAGCAGCTCATTAAATTGCATAAGTCGGGATAGCTTGGGCAACTGACTTGATAAGAACTTCTTTTCTGGCTTTTGACAGAAGCTTCTCTTTCCACCCTTGTAGCTTCTTCCATATTCGATCTTTAATTGCTGCAAAGGTCACCTTTTTCGATCTACCTAGGATAGTGGGAAGGCTAAGGTACTTATCATGCCAAGCGACCTCTTTTATGCCCGTAATTTGCTGAATTAGTACCCTCTTCTCTTGACATAGTCCCTTGTTGAATGACAACTCTGATTTATCGAAATTTATCTGTTGCCCGGACAAACCTTCAAATTTCTGTAAGATATTGAAAATTTCAAGAGCTTCTCGGTCATTAGCCTTAGCAAACAGAATACTGACATCCGCAAAGAACAAATGTGAAATCGAAGGGGCTCCTCTACAAATTCGAACACCATGTATTGCACTGCTTTGAGTCGCCTGGTGGATCATTGAAGATAAACCTTGAGCACACAAAAGAAACAAATAGGGAGATAAAGGGTCCCCATGCCGGAGACCTCTTTCTGGTCTTAAATAGCCTACAGGCTCCCCCTTGACAAGAAAAGAATATGAACCGATGAAATACAGGCCATGATTCTCCCTATCCAGCATGCTGGAAAACCCATCTTCACCATAACCCCTTCTAAGTACCCCCACTCAACGCGATCATAGGCCTTGCTTATATCCAATTTAATTGCCATCGTGCCCCTGTCTTTTGCCTCGCTATGGTTCATATAGTGAAAGACTTCGAAAGCAACCAAGATGTTGTTTGTAATTAATCTCCCCGGGACAAAAGCACTCTGAGAATCGTCAATAATAGCAGGAAGAATATTTTTTAGACGATTTGCTAGTACCTTGGAAGCAATTTTGTACACCACGTTACACAAACTAATCGGTCTGAGGTCTTTCATTTGCTCTGGGTTCTTCACCTTGGGGATGAGAACGATGAAAGTGTGGTTAACACCAACCAGTAAGTTTCCACCTCGGAGGAAAGATAACACCATATCACTCACCTCGCCCCCCACAAGCTCCCAATACCTCTGATAAAATAAAGCTGGCATTCCATCGGGTCCTAGAGACTTGCATGGGTGCATTTCATCAAGCGCCATCTTCACCTCCCCCCTTGTGAACTCTTTAGATAGATCCTGTACCATATCCTCCGTGATGCAAGGTTTGATCATATCAAATGAGCCACTGTCAAAGGTTGGGCGGGTACATGAAAAAATATTGGCAAAGTAATCTTCAACAATTCTGTGAATATTCTCCTTATTCTCCTGCACAATCCCTTGTTCATCTCTTAACTTTGCAATTTTATTGTGACGGCGACGGCTTGCAGCTTTAGAGTGAAAATATGCTGTATTGCGATCACCGTCCCGGAGCACAAATGGTCGGCACCTTTTCCATGCAGCTGTCTCGTGCTTCCGTCGCAACTCATTTAGTTCACCCTCTGTTTTTCTCATCTCCTCAAGCACTATAGCTGTTTGAGTCATGTTCCGCAGCCTCGCCAACCTTTTCCAGAGCCATATAATGCGACGTGGGATCTCCCCGAAGCTCTCTTTACCCGATTGAAGAGTCGCTTTCCATAGTCCTCAACCTTTGCCGTCCATTCCCCAACATAAAAAGTACCTCCAGCATTGGCCCAAGCCTGGTTGAGGGTCTCGTCGAAGCGATCATCATGCAACCAATTGGCCTCAAAACGAAATAATTTATGCGGATTGCAGTGGCTGTTAGGCGATAGGTAAACATCTTAAATGATTGGAGGGAGATAAAGTTACCCAAGTACCCTTGAAAAAGATAATTGTGACACTTTATATATGAAGGATATGCAAGTCGATATTTTTGTCAAATTTGGGGATTTTATTGTCCAAAAATATAAAGTGTAGCCTTGAGTCAAAAATGGCTCAAAAATTCAAGCGTAACCTTTATTAGTGAACGGATGGAGTATATATACTAGTTGTGCACTAAAGCATAAAGCACAAAAGAATTAATTTAAGTGGGTATTATACTAAGTATAGCCTTGCATCATTGGTTGTATAGCTGTCATTTTTCCAAGTAACCAAGTGCCATGCTAGCTTGAGTTTGTTATCACTATACTGAATTCATTACTCTTGCAAGCTAAGCTGGTGGATGTGGACACATCCCACTTGGATTAAATGGTCTCGTGCTAATGGAAAATAAAGATTTTGGCGAGGATGTCAATTGAGCATGAACTGGCAGGTAACTCTGTTGAAAGTAACAGAGCAGATATTGAAAGAAAATAAAATAAAGTCATAACGGGAAAGGATAAAAAGATAGATATTAAGGAAATGCGAGAAAGAAAAAGAATTTTGGATTCAGTGCAAAGTCACCAACATCTCCACTGAATCAAACCCATAACAACAAGAACAAAACTGAATCTGAAGTAAGAGATATAATCTTCCTCATATACTATATCAGGTTATCGGACTCAATATAAAAGAGAGTGAAGAAACTCTATCAGGTTATCAAACCTCCAAGACTATTGTTAAACTAGGCGTGAACTACAATAATAGCTCAGAAAGAAAAGGCAGAGATAGACCTAAATAGTGAAAATTTCACTTTCCAACTCCTTTTTTTTTAATGTCTGGCATACCCATGGATATAAGGATTCAATTTTCCTTTTAATGTTTCCAGGAACTAACAATAGGGCAAGTTACCTAGAAAGACAAATCGAAAGGAACAAATAATATTAAGGAAGAACAATGAGTGAAAGAAGATTAGGGTTTAGAAATTTACCTCAAACAACTCAGAAATTCGAAGATCTAAGTATTAACCATCTTCTTCTCCTCCAATGAATCTCAATACAATTGGTGTTGATATTTCTCCCAAGGATTCCATCTTCTTAATCGAATACCCAATTTGTGAGAATATTTATAGCATTCGAAACTTTCTACTCTAATTAGAGACAAAATGGCTGAAATTTACCTCTCAAATTGGAAGCTTCTTCTGTACTCGCGGCGCAGACCTCCATTGCTGTTGCTACTGTTACTGTTAATCTTCCAATGGAGATGTTGAACCAATGAAAAAGCATCGAAATTGATTGAAATTACGGAGGAGAGAAACAAGAGAATGATATAACAGAGAGATAGGGCGAAAGAACGTAGCGTGAGAAATGGGAACCGAAGGGGTTATGGGTTTTTAGGTTTCCTTTTGTTTTGTAATTTTTTTTACTTTTTTTTAATTATTATTGGATAAATCTCGACGCTCTTTTCTGTCGAAGAGTATTTTTTCGACGCTTTTTTCTGTCGAAGAGTATTTCTCGACGCTTTTTTCTGTCGACCCATTCTTGTCGATAGTAAAAAGCATCGAGAAATTACATGCATAGATATTTTAGGGTCGACGCTTCCAAAAGCGTCAAAGGGAAAGCGTCAAAAATCACCATGTTTTCTAGTAGTGAGAGTATGAAAAACTGAAGAAGATTGAGCAGAGTATGGTGAAGCAATGAGCTAAGACATAACCTTACATGATGAGAATGATAAATATTTCCATGCTCGGGTTGGTGAGAAGAAATTACATGGGAAGATAGGGGTTATTAAAGATATCAATGGAGTCACCAAGATGGGTAGTGATGAAGTGGCAGATGCCTTCCTTGAGTTCCACATGAAGCTTCTAGGGGAATCTTCAGCTGTTGCTAACTTTGATGAGCAGATTTTCAATGGGGCAACAGGATCCTTGATGATTTGATTGCTGGCTTGTGCAAGAAAGTGACTAAAGAAGAGATTAGGAGTGCTTTCTTCTCCATTCCTATTGACAAAGCTCCAAGGTCGGATGGATATTCTTCTGGGTTCTTCAAAGCTGCCTGGTCAGTGATAGGTGATGATGTGTGTGAACCTATTCAAGACTTCTTTGACAAGAAGAGGATGCTGAAGCAAGTAAATTCCACCATGGTTTCCTTGATCCCCAAAACTGAAGTAGTGATTGTGCGACTTCTTTCCGGCCTATTAATTTCCTGCTGTATCACTCTATATAAAGCAATCACTAAGATTCTCATTGAGAGAATGAAAAGTGTTATGCCTATGATCATTGGTGAAGAACAAGTGGCATTTACAAACGGCAGATCCCTCTTCGACAACACTTTTCTTGCTCATGAATTACTGAAGCATCATGGAAGGAATAACATCTCTCCTCGAGCTATGATCAAGGTCGACATAAAGAAGGCCTATGACAGTGTTGAATGGCCTTCTCTTCAGAAGATGCTAGAAGGTATGGGATTCCCTGGGGTGTTTGTGCAATGGATAATGGCTTGTGTCTCTAGTCCTCACAACACAATTGAAGATTGGAGGTGAAGCTCATGGTTTCTTTACGGGGGAGAGAGGGGTGAAGCAAGGTGATCCAATGTCACTCTACCTCTTTCTCATATGTATGGAGGGATTATCAAGAATGTTGAGAGCTTCTTGCCAAGACAAGGTGTAATACCCCCGGTTTTTAGAGAAATAAAACACAATAAAAATCGAGCAGAAAATCCGGCAGAGTTTCGTTTGTAAATTCAATAACCAGCCAATAAGGCTTAATATACAAAACCTGTTCAAAACAAAACTCAAAACAAATCCAACAAAACCCAAGGCATTACCGCTGCACTCCACTCAACAGAAGAGTGCAAGGCTAATCAAATCCAACAATACAACCCAGTATCTATAATGGTCTATTTATTACAACATAACCAAAATAGAAAATAAATGATAACTCAAATAAAACTGTTATTTTCAGAGTGACTCTATACGAGTGCCAGCGGAAGCAAACCGTATCCTCACGTCAAACGGACCTGTAAAACATTATACCGGTCTACTCCCCAAATGTGACAAATTCACATAGGATCGTCGTAGCCCCACCATAAGAAGAAGACATGGGGAAAAATAAAAATAACACGTCAACAAAATTGCTCGTATAACCACACTCCATCGAGTAAAACTAATCACAATAGTAAAATATATATAGATGTATATATATAATAAATATAAATTGGGGAGTTACAAATAGAGATGTGAAGAGTTGGAATCACAACTAAGGTCAATTGACCTCCAAGACAAGTCCTATAGTCAACTTGCTATAGACTAGCCAATAACATCTCAAAGAACCTCACGAATAACTCAACTTGCTTCTAAAACCAAATAGTGTGCCAATGCTCTCAGTCACGACCCCTAGTGTCGGCCATGTGGCTACGTGGACCAATGAATTCAAAACATTTTGGTCTTTCGGTGCCGGTAAGCCATCATACTTGCTTAACACTCCACATTGGGAGAAGCACAAAGTCCACATCAGGACAACACATTTCAAAAAGTAACCAGTTACATAGCACTCACCTACATGTCAAGTACCAAGTAATCGACAACCTATGAGCTTTAAACCAAATAACATATGTATATACTCATATACGAATCTCCTTTCGAGATATCCAACCAATCATATTCCTCATTCAATAGAGACACCCAATTGGATTCAAACGAATAATACAACCTATGGCACAGGTTCCCAAATATAATTTAATATCTCAAGTTCTTGGTTTAATGTCTAATCTGACAAACTACCCACCAAATCATAATCATAGATTTCCACCTCAAAAACCATTCAATCAACATGGTTCTGACTAATCGGTTATAATTGTAACTTAATCATTCTAACTCATAACAATAACCCAATTAGGCTCTCATACAAACCTGTATAAATACCCAATCATAATCATATCAACTGATCTCACGGTTTCAGTTAATCAACTATTCAACTAATTATTTGAGTTCATATCAGTTAGTAAAAACACCATCAAAATTCAAGGAATATGAAATGAATTTACTTTCAACCAAATCCAAATGACAAACTGTTTTTACATTTCAAAAATCAATTTGAAAGAATTAAGCATGTTACATTTCACAAATTGATTTCAGATGATAAAGAATGTTATTTTGCAATAATCAGTTTGAATGGATGAAATGTGTTACTTCTCAAGAATCAGTTTCAAAGGATAAAGCGTGTTACCTGATAATCGAATCCAAGCCAGTTAGCAATCCAGGCCAATTTCACACACCAAAATTCCACAATTGAATTCACATAACAAATTGCAACTTTAATGAGTAAAACACAATGACAAAAGTCATAATTTATAAACTAAATTCCCAAAGCAAAAACCAATTCAATTAAACTCAAAATCCAAAATCAAGGGTTAAAGGGTTGATTACCCAAATCAATTGAGGAGAGAAGAAGGGAAGGTGACCAATTCCGACAAGGACAGGCGGCAGCAAACGACTCAAGCCACCGTCGAGACAGCCGTATATCAATGGAACCCGAACATGACCAGAACAGAGAGAAAGACATGAGGGTGATATCGAGTTGGTCTTGAACTCACCAAGCCAGACCTCCCGTCGACAACCGTGGCCGGCCCACTGCAGAGTGGTGGTCGCCAACTAGCAAAAGCAACGACAGAACAACAACAGCAACAGGCGTGAGCAACAACAGTGCAGTGCCCATCTCGTGAGAACCAGGAAAGAAGAGGCGAGGAAAGCAGCGGCATCGGTGCCCGTCACGCACAGAACAGAGAGGAGAGAGATGGAGGTGAGCTCGCCTGGTGGCCGGCGAGGAGATGACGGCGGTGGCCGTCGCTGGCTGCACCGAGCAGAGTGAGCGCAAGAGAGAGAAGTAAGAGACAAATGGCGAAGGTGATGATGGTGGGTGAGGTGCTCTCTGTCGAGTGAGAAGTAGAGCAGGGAGTTGGGAAGAGTGAGTTATAAGAGGAGGGTTTCCTCTTTAGTAAGAAAAGTGAGGTGGTGAAGGAAAAAGGAAATATCTTTCCATATAAAAACATTTTCTTTTCTTTTCAAATAATGAAACAAATATCCACTTTAAATTACTATTTTCATAACAAATATCTCACCCATAACTATGAATTCTCATACTTTTATAAATTCGAAAATAAACCAAATAATATATTTGAAACTCACAAATCAAATAATAATTCCACCATAATATAAATAATTCATTTTCTATAATTTAGAAAATAGACGGGTATTGCATTCTACCCCACTTAAAAGAAATTTCGTCCTCGAAAATAACAAATCCATTTTCCGAAATATAGGAAATTATATGGGATATTACACAAGGACTTCAGTTTTCATCCGAAGTGTTGTAGGGTCAAACTAAACCACTTAATTTTTGTGGACGATCTTCTTCTTTTTGCTAGAAGTGATGTCCCATCAGTTCATTGCCTGGTACAGACCCTAGAATGATTTGCTAGCATGTCTGGTCTTCATCCTATTTCGTCCAATACTTGCATCTATTTTGGAGGTACTAGAGGAGATGTGAAGTGCTATATTCTGCAGAAGACAGGGTATGTGGAGGGGCAGCTTCCTTTTAAATATCTTGGTGTGCCTTTGAGTGCCTCGAGACTCTCTATTGCTAACTGTGAGCCCTTGATTGATAAGCTAGTGAAATGCACATCCCATTGGGCCACAAAGATGTTGAGTGATGCAGGTAAAATTCAATTGCTCAATTCAGTTGTTATTGTTGTCAATAACTTTTGGGGATCTGACTGTTTGCTTCCTATGGGAGTGATTGAAAATATTAATAAGATATGTATAAACTTCTTATGGGGGTGTGGCGATAAGAGAAGAATGTGCCTAGTGAAATGGGGGGATATGTGTAAGCCATATGAGGAGGGAGGTGTGAATATGAAAGAAGTTCTGGCGTGGAATAGGGCCTTATTCCTTAAATGGGTCTGGATTATAGCATGGAGAGGCTCAATCTTGATCACTAGGTGGATACATAAGTATGACCTTAAAAATTGTTCTATTTGGGATGCTAACCAAAAGAAGGGGGATACTTGGCAATGGGGAAGGGTGCTCAGCATTAGAGACCTGTTTATTGAGAAAAGTGGTTCAAGGCAAAAGGCTTAGAATTAGCTGTAGAATTGGAGTAGAAGGGTTCATTTTGATGTCAAAGAAGCTTATAACATATTCAGAGAGAAAGGTAGGAGGTGCAGATGGGCCATAAGTTTGTGGGAACCTCTGAGTGTCCCAAGACATAGATTAATTCTCTGGTTAGCATCATACAACAAAATGCTCACAGTGGACAACCTAAAAAAGAGGGAAATGAGCATGCCAAACAGATGTGTACTTTGTTGTAATGAGCAAGAGAGCATGAAGCACTTGTGTCACACCTCAAACTCACTAATCTCGAACTTAGGAAAAGCGGCTAATGAATCTGGGGCGTTGACCGCCACATCCAACCCGGAGGTCAAATGTTAAGGTTAATTTAAAGAGCATACAACTACTATTGTAATCCAACTTTTCTAATAAATGAAACTAAATGAAATCCGTTATTAAACCAAAGTACTAATCTATTACAAAGGCCTCAAACATGGCAACCAAATCATAACTACTCAAAGAACATCCAAAGGTCTTAACGAAATCCACTAGGTGAATCCCTCAACTAGCACAAAGAGACATCTCTCCATACCTTGATCACCCTGGAACAAGAGCATTACAGCCACACAGGGAAAACAGTAATTCATAAAATTAGTACAAACTGAGTAAGGCATCCAAACTCCGTAAAATTCATAAAACACACTCCAAAAAGGTTTTGTTTATTTCCAAATTCATTTTCAATGCACGTAACAACATATAACCATGTAAAGGTTAATTAGGAATAATTCCCATAAGTGTGACAATTAATTAACACATAAGAAGTGTCGTCTTTAGAGAAATAAGAGAGTCCACTAGCCGTAGCAACATACCACGACACTAATGAATGATAAATAGAGCAGTAGAGCGCTCAAGCTATGGTTTGTATGATGAGTAGATTCTAGCCATGGACTTGTAGACTCAACTTATGCATACCACCCTACGCACGTGTTAGGCCTTTGGGGATCGCCATCCTTGACTAACATTATTAGTCTTAAATAGTCGGGTTTTGGACAGAACCCTAGTGATGACCCTTTTGGGTTTACACTTTGATTAAATACGCTCTGTTTACTTCTTTTGCCGTAAAGGAGTCTTATTCTCTTTATTAATCAAATTCATTTAATTTCCATATGCAAGAAAAAGAGTACATTTTGGATATTAAATATTGGGGTGCTAATTCACTAAGCAAATTGGGCAGCCTATTGGAAAACCCCATTATGGTTGATAAAGCCACATAGGAGAAGACAAGTATCAGCTATGCTAGACTGCTTATAGATTTTGAACTCCAAGGTCAAATTCCTGATAGTATAATTTTTGAGAATGAGAAAGGGGCTCTTATTGAGCAGAGGGTGATTTTTGAATGGAAACCATTGAAATGTGGGTTTTGTAATGGTTTTGGACATGCTGAGGAAGAGTGTAGGAAAAAGCATCCCAAAGTGTGGCAACCTAAACAGACAGTCCAAGCTACTGTAATTGCACAACCTGCTCAGGGTGGTAAACAAGGAGAGATAGTTGGTTCTAGCAATGCTCAGGTCTAGGGACCACAAACTATTCAGCTACAGCCACCATCACAGCCACAGCAGCAACCTCAAAGAACAGCTCAGCAGAATTCATGGTCACAACCAGTAAGAGGAAATAGGCCAAGAACTACACCAATCCAGCCTGTTACCCCCGCCTCAAATCCTTTTACAGCCTTATTGGATGAACATCTTGTGGAGGAAATGGCAACAGTTTTACAG
>BSSO01005100.1:0-13562 GCA_030267885.1 Mesembryanthemum crystallinum | reverse complement strand
TGGGGATTTATGCTCAGTCAAATGAATTCTTTCTTGTTCTTGTTACCTAATTGATGTCACTCAAATTATGGTTCCCGTTTCGCTAATTGAGTGTAAGTCAAATGAATTTGTGATCGTTGTCGTGTTGGTTTAAAGTCAAATGAGTTTGTAATTGTTATTGTTTCCAGCAATCTGAGCCGGAGGAGCAGGAGCTTTTGGTTTCCCTATCTCAGGTCCATTTCTTTTTCTCTTTCTAAATTTTGGATGCAATTTCCTAATCTAAGAATCTAACACTAATTTCATTTTCCTAAATTGCAGGTTTTGAATAATATTGGGCTCTCGACAAATCAACTTGAATGTGAAGGAGGTGGTAGTGTCTGTGGAAGCTGCAGTTGAAGTGTTGAACCGTTAGTAATCTCTTCTCTTTCCCTTCTATTTTGGTTGAAATTGCAAGCATTGTCAGTTGATGGAAAAAAGCACAGCATTTCAACATATTACTAACTCAAAGTACTTGGTCTTGACATATGTGCTGAACCAGTTGTTTGTAGTCATGTGTATTGGTGGTCAAACAAAGAGGCTCACTTTAGGTTTGTGTCTCTTCCTTCTCTTTCATTTACTGTCACTTTATCCACCCGTTCTCTTCAATTTTTGTGTCTTTGGTGCATAGCTGTGATGTTCGCTTTATTAACAGAATTACCTTGCAAGACACAGCTTGAATTAGGATAGCTATTGTCATGTATGGTCTAGTTAACCTGTGTAACACTTATGTTTACTTGCTCCAAATAGAATCCATCTCATACTACCAATACAACCTGTTACGGACTTTTTTTGTTCCCAGTCCAGGCAGCCTTCACTTGTCTGAGCTAGACACTGAAATCGGCTTAAAATCAAGTGTATGTTACTGATTTGTTCTTTCAGCAGTTTGATAATATTCTTTTCCAGTATATGTACTTCTTTGATCCTTCGTATCAGAATTTGAACTAGCTAGAATCTAGAAAAATAGTAAAGAGGACAATGAATGCCCTGAGATTAGTTAGACATGTTTAATGTGTATCTGATTTGAGATGTTCTTTCGGTTCCCTATGAAAAATCCAATAGTCATTCTTCAGCTCTGTGCAGGGACAGTTTGTGGTACCAAAATGGGCACTTTTTAAGGCTTGTTTCTTTCGAGATGTTCTGTTGTTCTGCAGACAGTGTTGTCAGAAGCTTGAAAGTAAGATAATAGTGGTTCTTACCAAACAGTTTTTCCATTGTGAATCTTGATCCTCATAAACACCGCTTGTTATTCCTTCACAACAGACCAGTTCAAAGTTGTCTTTGTAGCTGAGTGTCGCTTGATTCATGCTTAGACAAGTACATCATATGGAAGTAACGGAGTATGATCGAATCTGTTATAATCTATGACATGAAAGTGCACAGTTTCTTTTTTCTTTGTGCATTAGCTCTTCCCATGCACGACTAGCCATCAGTTACATCTTTCTATCTGGTGGTTGTGCATGCATTCCCTTTCAAATGTAATTAATTCATTTGGGCCTTTTATTTTGGTATTCATTCTGCTAACCTTTCAGTCTTACTATTTTTCAGGTTCGATTTACTGGATTTGTTGCTGGGACAACCTTCTTAAGAACATGGTTACACCCAACAGCTGAGACGTATGCGAATCTGTATCTCTCTGGCCTCTTCTATGGGGTTGGACAAATGATGTATGGATTTTCTGAGTTTCTTATGAATACTAGACCCCCAGTTTTTTACAAACAAAGAGATAATTGCTTCTATTCTGCATGGTCAATTTGCAATTGATTGTGCGTATTCCTTTCTCTCTCCTTGAATCTGGCTTGGTCTTGTGTGGTATAACCTGCTAATAGACTTGCCACTGTCCAAGTTAAAAGGGGAAAAAGAAATCTGATAATACTCTTTGTTTTTCACCAAATGGCATTGGGTCTCTTCTACCCTTGTTAGAGATCTGATCATCGCCAGCACATTTGCATCAGTTGTAGTGTTCTGTGTGTACTTATCAGGTGGTGATATTCTTTCAAAACTTAAGATGCATGAAGTTTTGGATTTTGATTTCTTCTTTCCATATCTCTTTATCTAATGATTTAATTACTTTGCAGTACGCATGCGAGAACTTCTACAGTTGGGGAAAGAAAAAGTATCCGGCCAAGCCCAGATATTGATGCTTTTATGAAGGTTGTGGACCTTGTGGTTTAAAAACATGTTATCTTTTACTGTCCCTTTTAGCTAGAGCTAGTATGCTGATGCAATAGGTGCTCGAAATTGCAGGCAACTTCAGTTGACGGGAAAAAGCACAGCATTTCAACAGGTACTATCTCAAATTGCTTGGCCTTGTCTTATGTGCTGGCACAGTTGCTGGTAGTAATGTGCGTCTGTGCATTTCAGGTGATCAAACAAAGAGGGTCACTTCAGGTTTCTGTCTCTTCTTTCTCTATTGTTAACTGTCACTTTGTCGGCCTGTTTCTATTCCACTTGAGTCTTTGGTGATAGCTGTCACTGTCATGTTTGTTTCATAGCTTTTGCTATCACTAAATCTCAATACCAAAGTTTAGAATTGATATTTTTAACAGAAGTGCCTTACAAGACACAATTCCCTATTCATGGTCTAATGTGGAGAAACTCTGTTAAGGCCTAAGACTACTTGGCCGAAATAGCAGCTATCTAATTTTATCAATACACAATTACCTATTACTGACGTGTTATATTCCCAATTGAGCTGTAGACAGCCTTCATTAGACTCTGAAACCTGCTTAAGTCACCACTTTTAAACCAAATACACGTTGCAAGTTGTTTGTTCAGCAGGTTTTGTTTATTCCCTTTCCCACTATACGTACTTCCTTGTCCATCAGAATTCGAATGTACTAGAATTTAGCATGAATGTTTGACTAAGATAGTAGTCAATTTGGTATTCTTTTTATGTTTTATATTGTCTTTCTTGGTGGGGAGGCTATTTTCGCTCCTGCAAAATTACAAAACAAAAGAAAGGAAATGATATATGCTATAGTTTACTCACTTTACTATTTACAGGAGAAAGTGTTGAACTGTTAGTAATCTCTTCTCTTTCCTTTCCATTTGGGATTTTGAGTTGCCATTCGATAATGACATGTCTCTTATCGATGTAGACATCCATATTAAGCTTGACAGTTAAATGAAAATGTCAATTTTTGCAGATTTCCTGAGTGTGAAGAGTTGGTACATTCAGCAATTGGTGGCCAACATGTTTCTGGTCATCTCAGAGTTTCTTGTAACCTATATATGCTCTCTTGTTAGCTCAACCTAAGCGAAATTTTAGTGCCCTGCTATTCATTGGCTGATAACAATTATCTTACTTGGAAGCAACTGGGAAATTTTAATATGTATTTATGCACTTGCTTTGAGTTTGCGCTGTGCCATACTGTTACTCAATCTGTGCAACCATCAATGAGTGGGATGGACTTTGGAGAACTCAAAGTCCGTTGTGTTGAACTTGAGCCTTATTAGGTCTAGACTGAATTATTCAATTTGAGGTGTAACAGTGAACTCCTCTACCCCCCACCTCCCTTTCCTCTATCAAGTCTGTTCCTGTTTCTTATTTTGTATATGCATGATTGAACTCAAATTCTCTTTTAACCCATCAGAGTACTTGTCCTTTTAAACCAAATATGAGTAAGGTTTAAAGTTCTAGTTTGTTCTACGTCTTCTGTAATAGGATTATAATACAAAGGGTGGAAGTGTCCACCTTTTTCACAAGAACTCATTGCTGCTGCTAAAATTCATCGCATTGTACATATGATGGTTTACCCAGACAAGCCAATATGTTGAGATTTAAGAGATTCATCATTCAGTATTTTCAATTTTGCTTAAGATGTATGAAGTTTGGATTTTGATGATTTCTTTCCATATCCCTTTCTCTAATGATTTAATTACTTCGCAATACGCATGCAAGAACTACATCTTATGCATGAGGCCGGGGACCCAATCTGATGTTAAAGATATCAGTGATGAGGTTAATGGTTGGTTAAGTATTTATGTGGACTTCGTGCAATAACGTGAGTACCTGTAGTTAAATACATGATTCTGTGGGTAGTTCTGTTGTTATTCATAGCATATGCTGTATGCCTGTATCAGAGGACTCAGGACTGAATTCCCATTGCTACATGCAACGTTTCACCATTTTCTCTGAACTACATCTTAGTAGTTCACAATCATTTATTTTTCTGGTTAAATACATTACTTATTGGGTGTCACAGAAGGTTGGAGATACAGTTGAGAAGGTAAAATTAACAGAATCATAATTGACAGCATTCTTGAGGAGTATTGCCTCCAAATCTATCTTGAGGATTATTCTTAATTGACAGTATTCTTCTCTTTGGGCTATTTCCTGTTTTCTTTGCTACATTTATTGTTGTTTTTGCTGGCTGATAATAGTAACACAGGTAAAACAAAAAAAAGAAGATATTTATGTACTTAGGGTTGCTCAGTAACTATAGAAAGCTAAGCTGTATTTGATTATCGCTCCTTTTTGCTTTTCTTGTTTTTTTCGTGATTCAGGAGGGTGGTTAACTTCAGAAATGTGTTTAGATGGAACGTAGTGGACTTTGCTAGATTTCTTGTCAAGGGGAAGGTAACACACTGTGGACCCCTAGAGCAACTAAAAATCGACCCGACCTGAAAACCGAGTTGAGCAAATCTGAATCGTTAAACCAAAACCCAATCCAACCGATCTATTTGCCAAATCTATTTATACACCTATAGTCATGTCATATGTCAACCTGCTGTCTCACTAGGCTTGATAATCTTCGCTTGCTGATCAGCAATAAACGGGTAAGATCATTTTGACGGAGTGGTTACCAGGAGGAGCACTTATGGTCGAAGCGAGCCTCTGGTGGAGAACTGCAAGGAGCGAGGTTGCATGAATTTGGGAGGATGCATGCATGATGCATGGTAGTTCTCAACTCTCAAGCTGTATTGTGTGTGTCCTTACTTGGCTCCTAATGGGCTAGTGTTGGGCTTTAGCTCTACTCAATGATCCGAGCCCTAGCTCAGCTCAACCTACCAGAGGGGTACAACCCAAGCGTAGTAATTTCATTTGAAACTATGTTTCTACCATTTTTACCATTCTTCATATCCAGTTTGTTGTTGTCAATAGATTTATTCAGATCTCTTGTTTTAAATACCTTTAAGGCTTTAATCCGTTCATCATACCATAGTGTTCTTCACTCTGGACGAATAGTTTGAAATTTTTTTTTTTTTTTTTTTTTTTTTTTTNTTTTTTGTTTGCGCGCGCGCGTCAAAGACGGCTTTTATTTATTTAGCATAGGTAGATCAGTTGTAGTAGCAGTTCAAGTTCTCGATTAGACAATGGGTGATTTCAAGCATATTAATCGTACAAGAAGGGAAAATTGCAGAGATGATGGGACAAGAGAGAAATAGAGGGGGAAAGTAGCTAGTATTGCTAATTATTACTATATCAGTATATACAAAAGTAAAGCCATTTCCAAGCACTTGACCATTATCTTTGATTTACTTAACAGCCCCTTCATATTCAAATCACGAATCTCTGATGTATCAAGAGTTGAGCCTCTTCAACAATCCTCCTTAGGACTTCTCCGGCAGGAAGAATATCCTTGATTAGGCCTACACCTTGCCCGGCATACATTGCCATACTCTCAACATCACCTGTCGTAGTTTCATTGGGCACGGTTCCTGCAAAACGTCTGATCTCCCTTTTCTGCCATTAACAAGCAATATTTTGGGTTAAAAATTAGCATTGACAAAGAATTGGATATCTGACATTGTGTTTCCAGCAGCAGAAGACTAGTTTCTGAGAATATCAGCTGAGATTATCGCCTAAATAAACTTGTTTTACTTGACGAAAATAAAAGAGAAACGGTGAAGTTATAGCTTACCACTCCATGTATAGTTGAGCAGCCAATGACAGGCTGGTTTTTCTCGTCTTCATTCTCAGGAAGTGATCTCCAGTCACTCAAGAAAGGTGTTAGTAGCGCACGATGAGGTGCTCCAGGCCATCTTGCACGACCAAATACATTAGTATACTCAGTTTGGTGGTATTCAACCAACTTCCTCTTATACAAAGGATGGGCATAACTTTCCTCGGTGGCGACAAACCTACAATAACAATGACAAAACCCACAATGCGGTATGAAGAGGATATATAGTTTCTATAAGTCCAACAAAATTGCCAACCTGAACAGCAAGGGCAGGACAGGAATGCAACGCAGAAATCAGAATAGTAAAGCACAATACATAGATCTAGTCAAATTTTCTTTTTACTTTTTACTGCCTCCAGGAGAAGGGGCCACGATTTTCAGAGAATTTGCTTGAGAAACACATTTAACATGTATATACAGGTTACAGGCAAGACATTATTTCCAATCTAAAGCAGAATGAAAAAGTGACCATGATCTTTCAATTTCTCCATCCAACTCCCCAAACAACCAATATCCCATCCAATGACATGACTATAGTGAAAAGGGTATTTGGCAGCAATTTTGGTCAGTCCAGACGAGAAAGCAAGGCATATAATTGGACAAGAGGCAATTTCAATAGTCTTTTCAAAGCTCGAAATGACAGGAATCTACTGATGTAAATCTATGAATTATTTAAGGTCAGTGTTGCATCTACAAGAGGATATAGTAGTACAATTGAATTTTGCAACATATCTCCTATATTGCCTCTTTTCCAATGGTCAACTTCCTTCACGAATTGAAACAGAAAGAGAAACAAACACCACATTACCAATATTTCTACTTGCAGTGGAATACCGGTGATACCACTCCTAACCTCATCCCTCACCAAAAAAAAAAAAAAAAAAAAAAAAAGATGAAAGTGAAATACTCTAACAAGTACATCAGAGAATAGAGATGTCTCAAAGAAATCTCGGTTAGGGCACATTTTTCCCTGATACATGTCATCTGCAAAATTCATACAGTATATGTTTTGAAAATTAAGTTTAGCAAAAGAAAAAGCTCTCGTACCTGGTGCCCATTGAAACACCTCGTGCTCCAAGGGCCAAAGCAGCAACATAGCCACGTGCATCCACAATGCCTCCTGCAGCAATCACAGGAATATCTTGTTCCCCTACTAGGTCAACTACTCTAGGCAGCAATGCAGTTAATCCTTCCTGGACAGAACAGGAGTTTCAAGACGAAGACTAGATAAAAATATATGCAGCAAACTGGCAGCAGTTGAAATTAGATCAATCAAAATGAATTTATAGAAGAGTCTGCATCCTGAAGCAAATTTCAGTTGCATCTATCTATATCAGGAATTAAGTGGTGGAAACTCTAAAACAGCTATTCGATATTTCTAGCCCATGTCACCTACAAACCAAAAACATATATCCTATCACACATTTCTGACCTGTATGAGGTTGTATCTTACTACTCTCTCCATTCTAAAATAAGTGGCAATTTCATTTTACGTGCTTAATTTTTTTTTTTACCTATAGAATCTTCCAAAATATAACAGTAAAGAAATAATGTGATGCTCCATCCATTGTTCCATAATTTTTTTTTATTTTTTATTTCAGTATAATTTTTACTTATAAATTTTGAAAGAAAACATGGTTGAAGATCGAGGTTGCAATACAAAATTGGCACTTATTTTAGAATGACGGAGTAGAATAGGGTTGCTCATATATATCCTACTTCTTGATCTTCCCAAAACACCAATATTTCATCCAGAGACCTTTTATAGACTACTCTGGCATTTTTTTCTTTTCCTTTGTTTGCTTTTTTCTTCTTTTTTTTGGGGGTGAGGAGGAGGGGGGTTGGATGAGATATGTCAAGGGGTGCAGAGACAGTATTATAAGATGCAACATCTTCTAACTATCACACATAAACACACTATTTCTAAAACGGAACTCATGCAAAGGACTATTCCCCACGCATTGGCCACTGCTAGTAAATCAAGAACAGTCCGGAGCAGGGACAGAAAATCTTACGTTTCTTGTACAACTAGAAACAAAAGTATATTGAAGGTGACAAACTTCTGGTTCTATCAACTTTATTCAAGTAATGTGAAATTTTAAGAGCATTTACCTTGCCAATAACATGTCCACCAGCTTCATATCCTTGTACAATGATGGCATCTACTCCCACATTTATGGCCTTCTTTGCTGCTTCAATACTCCCAACCTTGAATTTTTATACATGCAGCATGCAAGATAGTCAATAGTCATAGAAAATTAACTATGTTCGTCAGCTAGAGTCTTCAGACAAGCAAATAAGGAATCGGGCACCATGCAATATGTAAGAATAACACAAATTGAAGGTTAATCAAACCCGAAGTCATAGTCATTGGAGTCATTTCGAAATAGGCCCCATAATCAACAACAACAACAACAACAACTACTTCTACTTTTTTGTTAGATATAAAAAAAGCTTTATATTACTGAGTAACAAAAAGTACAGCAAAGGAGTACAAGGCGTCCTCCCTATAGAATCAGATTACAAATTGGACCAATTCCTTTGGACCTCAGGAACAGGGTAACCCCTAAAAGCACCTGCAGCCCTAGACCAAAGAGAGGCCGAATAAGTCACTCTATCCCACAACAGCTCAAACAAAAGAGATGCTCTAGAGAAAATACGTGCATTCCGCTCCAACCATAAACACTAAACAACTGCCAAAGTAGCATTAAGCCAAAGCAACTGTTTGTCCCTCCCTCCCCCCAAACCAGTAAACTGTACCTGGAAGGACTCCATAACAGAAGAAGGGCAAACCCAAACTTCCCCGTAAACACCAAACAGCTTGTGCCAAAGAAGCTGTGCAGCGGCAGTGTAAGAAAACATGAGCTGCAGTTTCACTATTGGCACAACATAGAACACACTAATCCGGTAGTAGGGCTGCTCTCGGCCTAACAAGAACTACTTCTACTTCTGAAATAGAAATCCAGATCTAATGCTTTTGATACTTAAACCCACAAATATAGGTTTAGGTACTTCAAACTGCTAGTTGATTTGTTAAATATGCCACTAGTTTAGCAAAAATCCGGCAGAATGATGATACATAACCACAAGCAAATACAAAAATATGACACTATATAAATAGGCAAACAACTTACTTGGGGAATAACCTTGACGCTAGCATCATGAGCCTTGTGTACGAGCTCCTCAGAGACATCACCCCAGTATAATTCCAGTACTGCCACTTTCTCTTCCAGTATAACTTTCAGATTTTCCTCATGAGGAAATGCCAAAACAACACCAATTCCAAAAGGTTTGTTAGTTAATGTCCGAGTCTTTCTTATCATCTCCCTCACATAGTCAGGGCATTCCTGGTAAAATGATTAGATCAGAAACGTCAAATCAAGTCTGCTTGCAATCATGATTGTTTTTGTTTTTCCAGATTAGGGGAGCAATGTCAGGAAGGAGGGACTGAATGCATGACATTCCACGTTTAAATTAAAAGGGAAATAAACCAATTGTGTACTTCACTTGTGGAGTGCAATGTTCTTTATCAAAGTCTAGCCAGCACTTTGATTCCAATTGATTTGAGAATCCAGAAACAATCAAAAGAACTTGAAGGAAACTAATTAGGCTGAACAGAAAGTGCTTAAGTTTTAGCTTAATACAAGAGCAACAAACATCACACTGCCTCTATTCGCTGGTTATTCTGTCTTTGAAAGATTTTTCTCAGAAAGATGTTAGTCACTGGACTCACTGATAACAGTACTACACACTAACACTTTGGTTGAATATTCAGCCCAGCTAACACCAGTAGAGCAGAAAGTAACCTGTCATATGTCCTCACTACACGAATACGAACATTGAATATGATCACAGCAATGGCAGTGCGAAAAAACACCACCAGAGCATTCTCTTACAACCTATCTAACAATTTCCACAGACTTGAACATCAGCATAAAATTTATACAAGTTGGTGCTGTTTGAATCTAGATTGAGATAGCTACCTGGTAACACGAGTCCAGGTGTGACCCTTAATATTATTTATATTATCTGCCCAAAAAAATACTAACAAATACAATTAATACCAAAAGTATAATGACATCATTAATGACCCACCATTCTGTTCTGCAAATTTAAAAATGGTTCACATATTTGGAAAAACCTGGGCAAGGGTTGGGATCTCTACAATGAGAATAAGCTTTGGGTCATTGGTAATGGCAATGAGATCCTCTTCTGGCACCACAACTGGACTGGCTTGTCCTTTGAGATCCATCGTCCAGGGGCCTCTTCTTGAGAGGGATGATGAATTAAAGGTCAGTCATTTTATGTGCAATGGTAAGTGGATTCTGGATGACATCTCTGTGTTCCTTCCTGATATAATCATCGATGCTATCATGGCTGTTCCTATACCTATTGTGCCGGCTGATGACTTCCCTATCTGTGCGTTGGTTGATAATAACAAGTTTAACAGTGGAAAAACTTATAATTTCTTGGTCAAGGAAGGTCATAATGAGGTTGATATTTCTTGGATTTGGAAATTGAATGTGCTTCCTAAGATCAAATTCTTTATATGGATCTCTTGGTATGATAGAAATGCTCACAATTGCACTCTAGCTAGTAGGGGTTTGATGCCTGATGCTTCCTGTACTCTATGCCATAATAGCACTGAGAACATTCTGCATATTCTTAGAGATTGCCATGAAACTTTGCTTATGTGGAAAAAATTTGATGTATCTGATACCTTCTTTGCTGCCCCATTAAAGGATTGGCTCCAGGTTAACCTGTTATCCACCCACACCCACAATAACCTCCCTTGGCCCATCCTTTTTGCCTTTCTGATCTGGAACTTGTGGAAAAAGCGTAATGACAGAACCTTTGGGAATCCCTGTGCCCCTCCTCTTACTTGGCTTGATAATGTGGTTGCTAAAGCTTGGGAGTTCTGGTCTAACTCTGATCAGCCTTCTAAACTTAGGAAACCAAAAGAAAAAGTCCTCATTAGCTGGGTTCCCCCTCCTCCTGGTTGAAAAAATTTAATTGTGATGCTGCCTTTGAGAAAAACTCCAATTGTGGAGCTGTGGCTGGCTGCCTTAGGGATCATGATAAAAACTGGATTCATGGCTTCCATATGAGAATTTTATGCAGGGGTGTGTTAACAGCGGAACTGTTGGCCATTAGAGAAGCCTTAAAGAACAACATCATTATTGTATCTGACAGTTCTCAAGCAGTACAACTGATCACACAAGAGAGGTTATGCAAAGATTCTCTTACTAATATAGTTTGGGAATGTAGGGAAATGATCCGGAGCTTGCTGCAGCTGAAGATCCACCACTCATATAGAGAAGAAAACATCCTAGCTCATGAATTGGCTCAAGCTTGTTTAAAGGATACCAACTGTAACGTTAATGCTTTATCTAACTTGTACTGTATTCCTTCTAGCTGTATTCATTTCTTTGAGAATGATTGTAAAGGGTTGGCACACCCCAGACTGATTGCTGCCACAGTTTAATTTCATTTAAGTCCTTCACTTGATCAAAAAAAAAATTGAACTATTGGATCCAGTCTAATCCCAAGTTCAAATCCAATCAGAAGTATTACGGATTTGGATGATACGAGTCCAAATGCATATCAAATACTTATTATTAAATTCAATCGAATTTTCTCAAGCTAGTTAGCATCCAATCCAACAATCAAAACTTTCATCCCTATTACTTTTTAAGTATCAAGCCCAAACCAATCAATCCGTTGAAGTCAGACTTTGTTCCTACCATCTAGTTCTTAATTCGCCTCAGTTCTAAACATTCGCCTCAGTTCAATTCAGCTCAAGTTGGCTCAGCTACATTCAGTTGAAAAACTGCTAACAAGCTAAAGTGAAAATATAAGTTATTGTTCCACTTATCTAAATACTACTCTAAAAACAGTCCACATAATAAAATTCTAGAACCATATCCAAAGTTTTGCGCTTAGTTCCACGATCAATTCTAGTAGTTCTAGTAAAGCAAAAGCAAACCCATGATCTGTGATACTAGGTTTTGTTCTGATAACATCAAATATTACCCAAAAAAAAAATACTAAAATAAAAAGAAAAAAAGTACTTCAAAAAGAACATACCCAATCAGGTGCTCTAAGAAAGCCAATGGCACCGGCATTAGCAACAGCAGCAACAAGCTCCGGGCCGGAAATGTCGGGCCCTAATGGCGCTTGCACGATTCCATACTCAAAACCCAGTATCCCTTTCCACCCCATAACTCTCTCACTCTATCAAGATTGCACTTTTACTCTGTGATTGTCAGCTTCTGCTGCAAATTCGATCACTAAATTGGTTGAATTTGTAGAGAAATCGTAAGCGATGACGTGGGCTGGAAAAAGTGATGAGCCGTCGTGGCATGAGTGGAGAATTTTCCATTGTTAAAGCTTCCCGTGATCAGAAACCGGGGTTAGTGTTTATATTATATATATATATATTTGGCCTTATTTGGTAGGTAGTTGATAGCTGGTTTGATTAGCTAGTTGTTATTGGCTTGTTGTATTAGTTTGTTTGACTAACCGATAGTATCAGCAGATTATAAAAGATGTTTGGTAAGATTAGCTGGATATTTGCAACTCGTAAGATATAAATGACAAATAAGGACATGAGTTTAATTGAATTTGTAATGCATTCGATGTATTAAAATTCATCTTTTTGTCCAAACTTGTCATTAGGCGCTAATTTCTCAATAAGTTGGGTGAAAAAGTCAGGGTAGTAGCTTTCTAAATATTGCATTATTAATATTGGCTCCAAAAAGGTGGACTACAAGCCAACTATCAAACACAACTTTTTAGCTAATTGGAGTTTCAACTGGTCAAACAATTTAGTTAGTCCAACAAGCTGACAAAAAAGCTTGCAACCAAACAAGGCCATTATATGGTAGAACTAAAAGAATGCGGAAGAGATTCGCAAATTTTTGCTCATTCCTTTTTGTCGTTCTTTAAAAGTAAGGTAAATTTCGATGAGTTATATTGAGTTTTAATGTAAAAAATACTCCCTCCATCCCAAAATAAACTTGTCGTTTACTTTATACACACAGACCAAAATGCCCCCTCTCTCCTATCCACCTTACCCTGTTAGGCTGTTACCCTTCTCCACCTCCCTCATTTCATTAATATAGCAAACTAGATCTGAAACTCCAATTGCCACCACCACCCTCCATCACGCCTCCTCCACGATCCCCCACCTCCTCGACCCCATCTCCACCGCCAAATTCACCACCACCCTTCCCCCAATCACGTTAATCCCAGCCCGGTTTTTCCTCATCGCTACAGCCCCGATAAGCGATGCCATCCCATTGTCACATACCGACGACATCAGGTGTCGCCCGATCTCGCTTCCCTGTTCACCGCCTCTTTCCCCGCCTCCCCTCACTATTTCCCCGGACGACAATCGCGAAACCAGATCTGAACCACTTCGCGAATCCAGATCTTACAGACTCAATTTGCGATTTTTCAACCACCGAGCCTTCTATCAACACCACCATGAACACATAGTTCACCCTCTGGCTCGCATCTCCATACACCATCATCTATTAGTTTTGCTTTGTACTACTGATTTTATTCTTTGTTTGTTGCGAGAAATTGTTGACAAACTCAAAAACCATTTTACTGGGTTCTACTTTCTAGGGGAAA
>BSSO01005099.1:0-13562 GCA_030267885.1 Mesembryanthemum crystallinum | reverse complement strand
GCCCCGTCTGTGTTAAGCTTGTACCACCCATCAGGTGGTGATTCCCAACGAACTAGAGCTTCCTCACGCTTGCGCTTGCTGCTTTGTGACAAGTTGTTCTTCCTCACCGATGCTGCTTCAAAGTCTTGTACCCTATCCAAGATGAACCGGTACCTGTCATGGGGGATCTCTTGCGTTTGACCGAAGGCCCTGGCATTTCTCCAGCGCCAAAGCCACCACACCGTAAAAGCATAGATCGAGGGCCAGTTGTTGGGGCCGTTCAGATTGGTAATAAGCCATGAGTCAAAAGGCGTCATATAGAACTCATTAAATTCGAAGGGGGGAAGCAGCTTGGCCCAAATTTCTTTCGCTCTCGGGCATGAGCGAAGGACATGTTCGCACGACTCAAGCGGGTCTCCACACTCGATGCATGCTGCGGAGTGAGCAGGATTGCGACGATTCCATTCTGTTGATGTTTTGATTCACTTATTTGCCTAATTTATGTGAAGATGTTTTTTTGTACGATTGTGTTAAATTGCATGGGAAGACGACATATAACCTTTAACCAGTGTAAGATGGAGAAGACATTATGAAATTATTCAATCCAATGTTAATAGATTAAAAAGTTAACGTATGTTCCCTGAATTCAAGGGAAGTATGAAACTTGTTTTAGTCCCTTTGACCATTCAGAGATCTTTTGAAATCCATGAACACAATGGAGTTTGTGTTTATGTTCAGTAAGATAGGTGTCGAGAATCTTATTGTATGAAAATGATGCTATATACATAGCCTAATTGAGAACACCACATTTGACGTGAAAGAACGAAGCGCATTTTAATGAAGTTCCCATTCACCTATTATATTCACAAGAATGGTTATATGACTATTCAACAAGTTTGTCCGAGTATAAATTTGGAAGATTTGTTTACTAAGCATTCCAGATCATTTTAGAATACAAGTTTGCATTTTCCTAAAGAAACTGATACTATGTTTGGGTGGAGTATAATACGCGTTGCACTCTTTTTTCTTAGCCATGGTGTCATACTGTCGTCACAGTTTTCCTGGCAATTTTTTTTTTTTTTTTTTTAATTGAGGCAACACTTTATGCGTGTTAAAATCATAGTGTGCTATATTTCTTCCATTAGGTTTTTTGTCCCATTGGGTTTTCATAGTAAGGTTTTAATGGGACTTTTTTTTTTTTTTTTTTTGTAATTGTATATCCAAATGGGAAGTGTTATGAAAATATTAATATTGTGAAGGTACATTACGCCGGCGCCGTGTATCTTCTGGATACATGTTACATTTTAAAATATGGTAAGAATGCTACTTTTCCAATAATTGTGATTGTATTAGAAGTCATGTTCTTCTTGTCATCTATTATATAACCAAGTTGGTCTTGGCGTAGTGGTAACTCACTTTGTCCCTCGATTCCCAACCTTTGCGAATGGAAAGAGATCCTTGGCCAACCCTTTACCCTTAAGTGGAGGTTTTGTTTTTTTACAACACAGTTATTTTTCTTAGAATTTATTTCCCAAGCTTCCATTTTCCTTGAAAAGGAAAGGACAACGGCTAGAAAAAAAAACCTAAAAAGGCACACTTGGATACAGGAGCGGACCACCCCACCCTCATTAACGTTCACCCGTCACGCATTCAAACGTTCCCTCCCAAATCAAAACAATCCAAAACCCCCATTTTCAAAAAAAATCCCAACAATCTCTCTCTCTCTCTGGTTCTCTCCCCGTTTTGATTCCCTTCCCAAAAACTCAAAATCACACCCCCAAAATCAAATTTCAATTATTACAACTATACATTCAAATTCATTACAACTCCCTTCACTCACGCTCCTCTCGCTCTCTTCTCTCTCTCATTCGCCATTAATGGCGGTCGATAACAGAGAAGAATCACCATTCTCACCACCACCTCATCGAGTGAGTCTCTCTCCATTTACCCCAATACCCACCCCAATCAACCCACGCCGCCTCTCGAGCCACTTCACTAAGCCCACCAGCCCGGTTCGAACCGGGGCCCGGACCAATGTGGCTCAGGCTATGGCTTGGGTTTCGCTCCAAGGCCGGCTCGTTGGGGCAGAGGAAGCTAGCTCGGCTCGAGCCATTGGCGGCGGCTTGGGCCGGAAGGAGGCTGTCGCTTGGGAGCTCTTTAGCCCCATTCACCGTGTTCTCATTGTCGCCGTCGTTGCTGCCGCTGTCGCGAAATCGGACAAGAATCGGGAGATTCGTCAGCTCAGGAATTGCGTTCAACTCAGGGTTTGTGAAATTCTTGGATTCTTTCTTCTTCTTTTTTTCAGTTAGGAAGAAAATGTTAGCTTTGATTCGTTCCTTTTTGGGTGTTTTTACTCAGCATAATGCTTTTTGCTTTCACTGTCCTAGGTACTTTTGAGGATTATTTTAGACTTGTAATGCAATTGGGTCCCCTTAATTGTGGGGTAAAGTGGGATTAATGTTCTTCTTTGCTGGGTGCATGCTGATTTTTCTAATAATTTGGAGCAATTTTGTGTCAATGTCAGTTGATGGGTATTTGGTTAAAGTGATGGGGATAGAAAGCCGGGTTTGTTTATTTTATATGCAATGGAGATGCATTTTTGGGATAGCTGTATCATATAGGACTTAGAAGCAAGTAGAACTTGTTACATTTGAATCATAAAATAACCATAATGTGGATGACTTGCATAATTGGATATTGACAATGGTGAATGATGATGTTTATGAAGTAAAAAGCTTGTGCTGGCTAGTGGCTACTATTAATGACTCTTTTGTTTCCACTCCTTGTCATTAGAGATTTTCCCTTTCTTATTTTGGATGTTACACGAGGGGGGGATCCACATTGAGTGCTGTTAATTGTTATTGATTTAGATGTAACAGAAGGTATACTGAGAAGTAGGGTCCAAATTTCTTTGCTTCGCTTATGAAGTACTAACATACCATGATAACTTCTGTGTTACATTCTTCCTGGTGGAAGTTTCTGTTAGTACAATTACCAACTCAGGTTTTCCGCCATCAAACATGGTCGTACATCAATTACCCAATTTCAGTTTCTTCTTGTCAATATTCAGTGAAATTCTAAGTATGAACTATGAAGGGCTAGCTTGGACTTTGTTTGAAGACAAACTGTTGTGCATTGGTGAATGTTTGCTGTCACTGCCTCTGCAGGATCAGATACTGATGAGCATGCAGCAAAAGCTCGATGATTTGTGTGAGCAGATGAATTGTATCAAAGACCAAACTCAGTCTGTCTCTGGCTTGTCAGCACCCAAGATTGAGGAAGTCCCATCGAGTGACTCCATATGTACTAATTGCTGGCTTTGTGATCAACATCGAGCTCAGTTGAATGATTTACCGGTGAGACATTCGCATTTTTGGATTACATCTTCACTACTAGTTTACTGATTCTAAATGATTACTCAACACAGCTAAAAAACATAGAAGAAAATGAGCCTTTTAAGATAACAGAACTTTGGTGAAAATCAGAATCATTATTATCCGGATTATGTGTTGACAATTTCACATCTTTGCTTGCAACTTTACTTCTGTAGCAGGGTAACTCAATTATGAAAGCTTCTGCTGGTGATGAGATGTTTAAAAGTAGAAACTCCATTTCAAATGAAGCAGAACAGGAGGAACGCCGTATGTCTGATTTGTCTGATTGGGCGTCAAGTGTCACTTCAGCAGCAGATTTACAGGTAATGCAGCAAGCAAGACCATGATATATATATCATTATCTTCATTAGCAGAAACTGCAGAATAATGCATTATATCTTTCTCTAGGTAGTAACTACTGACTGTCTTATTGTCTTATTGACTATCAAATGTCCTTTTCAGCTAAACAACTTGGCAATAGAGCAAGATATTTACAATCTTAAGAGAGAATGCGAAGAAAAAGATGCTGCGATAAAGGAATTGTCTACCTTTATCCGCTCAAAAGATGTTGCTACTTCAAAGGTAAGGTGTCCTACTAGTCATCTTCACTCCCCTGGCCTTTTGCCAATTTTCTTCAGTGACAGTATGAGATTCATTCTTTGTTAACAGAGGATTGAAGAGCTTGAAGACATTATCCGTAGAAAGAACACAACTATTACAAGACTGAAAAGGGACATGATTGTTCTGGAACAGAAGGTAAGAGTTCCAGATGGCAGTATCAATTGCTTTAAGTTTTCTTGTTGAACTCTTTCTCAGTTTGATTTCCTAATTCTTTTACTTTTGCAAACTTGTCCAATTTCTTTTTTTTTTTTTTTTTTTTTTTTTTGATAAACAACTTGTCCAATTTCTTGATACCTGTACTAAGGAGTATTTGAATTACTGGAACTTT
This sequence comes from Mesembryanthemum crystallinum, assembly GCA_030267885.1. Taxonomy (NCBI): domain Eukaryota; kingdom Viridiplantae; phylum Streptophyta; class Magnoliopsida; order Caryophyllales; family Aizoaceae; genus Mesembryanthemum; species Mesembryanthemum crystallinum. Next base: position 9,260 of record BSSO01005099.1, on the reverse strand, counting down.
TAGCTGTTGTTATTTGCTAGCTCCTAAGAACTAACACAAGCTGGAAATTAGCATTTTGACTTCGCTGATCAGAGTAACAACCTAAACCTGTGGCTTAATGCAGTTGGTGAACTTAACAAGGCTTAGGAGGCGTTCGTTCCCTGGCCCAACCATGGATACAAAGCTTCTGCCAACAATGACAGATAACCTCGTTTATGATATGGACAGTCCAACTACTAGCCCTTCATCTTCTGATTCCGAGGTCTCTTCTGAGGAGCAGAATATCTGTACTGTTAAAAGTGAAGTAGTAGATACTCCTTTAGCCAAACCAGTCCAGAGTAAAGTCACTAATGAAAGTGATTCAAAGGTAAACCAGAAATCATCACCTGAGAAGATTCCATCTTCATCCCCAAAGATTTTTGTTCAGATTCCAATATCCCGACCAGTGAGCCCCCTCAAGGAGAAATCAATGAATCAAAGACATACTTCACATAATGCAGTAGCATCTCCGAGATCAATGCATGTTTCAGCAAGTGCAGGTGCTAAAAACAACAGAAGACGGTCTCAGAGTGGATCCAAAGACATAGCCTCACAAAAGAGATGGGTTTAGTAAGTATCCACTGACCACTGCTTTTATTCCTGCTACTGAAAAATTTATATGCATCTCCAACTCTACCCCCCACCCCTCTTCAAGAAAAAGACTTAAGGTCCCTAAAGTAAATTGGTAAAGTCTTTGATGAAGGACTCACAAAAAGATTTGAAACAATAAATCAATTCACAATTCACACATGCACAAGTATGGATTAGCCAGTGGCGTAATCTAAATGGTATACTTAGCCAAATACTTCCATTTTACTTTAGGGGATCTGCACTCCCCTCTCAAAGGCACTAGATGGATTTAGCAAGTTCTTGTGGTTCTAACTGAATACTGCTTGCAGGTTCTGGTTTCTCCATTTCTGATGATGTCAGGCCTATGCTATGCACTATTGTAATCTGAAGATTCCAAGACTTGAAGGGTAAATAGAGAGGGAGCATATACTAGTTTTTTGAATGATGTTAATTGTCAAGTGTGCTCATGTTATATGGGTGTAAATTGAGGCAAAAGTGGTACTTTGGGTAAATTTTGTGGTAATATAATATATATACAAGTTCTTAAATGTATGTATTTAGAATTGGAGTCTAGTGACTATCTGTCTCAAAATAACTGTTGTTTTCGCTTTTTGAAGTTGAACTTTGATTATTAATTTATCTCAAATTATAGAAAGTAAAATATACATGAAAATTTATTTTATGATAGTACAATATTTTCTAATACAAATATAACAATATATAATTCATATTGTGAATTATTATGTTTTGAAATTTGACATGAAAAAAACCATCATTAACCCATTAAACAACAATAATCTCAAAATCGTTTATTGATATTTGCATCACATTAACAAAAATGGCTAGTGACTAACGATGTTAAACTTCTATTATCTTTGTGGTAATTTTTTTTTAACCTCTCCTATAGTTGCCATTGATGAAGCATCACTCCTTCACTTTTCTCTCTTGCCTATCACTCCCTTCCATAACCCACCAAAGCAATCTTCCTCCTTGGATAGTGACTATGAGAATAAAAGTCTCCATTCTCTCTTTCATGTGCAACATATCTTAAACCTCTCCAAATACAAGTCATCATGCCATTCTCAATAATTAATTTAGAAATATTTTGGATTAATCTTGGAGTAATTAAGGAGCAAATTTATATTATCTGATACCTTCAATCAATGTTGCAGGGACTCCAGAATGAAATACGTAAACACGAAAATAAAGAAACATAGGAACACAATTTTGTGCTAATTATCCTGAATTCGTGTAAAAAATGTGTTGTGTTCGAGTTCAATACAAGTGTCAAACACAAACACACGACTCTTACTGAAGTGTCTGTGTATCAGAGCCTTCAATTTATGAAGCAATCAAATTTCTTCATGGATCTAATGATGAATGGTGAGCAGAAGGGCGTGGTGATCAGCAGTGAAAGATCGAATGAGGATCAATATTGGTGGTGATGGACGTCAATGACGTGTATTTATGGTGTAGGCAATGTGGTTGACGATGATAGTGATGATGGATGGTGGTGTTGAGAATGATCAGAGGCGGTAAATTTTTGAGTTATTGGTTATATATTGGTTAATATAGACATAAAATATAATTGGTTATAATGGTAAAGTATAAGTATATTAAAATACAACCATGAGATATTGGGTTCAAGACTTGGTTCCCACTTTTTTTGTCAAGTTCCACTGCTAAGGCATAACTTATAAGATGGGGTTGGGATTATTCAAAGGAGTGGAGAGGAATATGAAATGGGAAGGAAATAAGAAAATAAGGGGAAATTAGATGAGGGGAAAGAAAAAACAAAGTAATTGTCCATAACTAGTAAGTCTTAGTTAAAAAAAAAAGGAAAAAAAAAGATTCATCTAGCAGGAAAGTCACAATTATTGCTTAAATGTGTCACATTACTATTGGCATTAAGTTCACTTGGAAATTTTGGCATCAATAAACGATTTTGAGATTATTATAGTTTCGTGGGTCAAACATCAAACTATTTTCAAAATCGATATTCCTTTATAGGGAAAGGAAGAAAATCAATCTATTCACCCACAACACATTTATTTTTCCTTCAAAATATATGTTCTTTTGTAAGAGCACAATGTCCTAGTATATTGATGTTAGCTTGATCATGAACAACTCAAATTGTAATTAAAATTGTTAAATTTTATACTCTATATTTTTTCAAACAGTGATTTTTCACATAAGTTTTAGGAAAAATTTCACTTTGGTTATCTGATGTTAGGCCTAATTGCAATTTGGGTACCTGTCTTTTTCAATATTCTCATTTTGGGTGCCTAAAATTTTAAAAATTGTATCATTTTGGGTCATTTCACTAACGGCGTGAAAAATTCCGTTAACATGCTGAAGTGCCATCAATAAAAAAAATCTTAAAAATTCCCAAAATTTTGTTGAAAATTCTAAATAACTGAAAATAAACATTTCATAACTTTTAAATTTTTTTTGATAAGTTTTAGAAATTTTTTAAGAATATTTTGCTTAATGACACGTCAGCATTTTAACAGAGTTTTTGACGTCGTTAGTGAAGTGACCCAAAATGAGACAATTTATAAAATTTTAGGTACCCAAAATGAGAATATTAAAAAGACAAGTACCCAAATTGGAATTAGGCCTAACGTCGGATACCCAAAATGAAATTTTTCCTAAGTTTTATTGTTCGCCTCTCTATATTTATCATCTCTCATCATGATTGCTACACTTTTGATTCATCAGATTTTATATTGAACATATTTTCGAGCATTGACTTTCAGGTAAATTTTCTTATTTTCAGTGCGTACTTTTTTCAACATGAATGCTTGTCACGTGAATTGAATTTCCTATTAATAGAAATAAAACCCTGTAGGTCATGACTAAATTGTACTCCCTCCGTCCCAATATAAACTTAACATTTGCTTTATGCACAAAGATTAAGAAACAAGTATTTAGACAATAAAACCCTTACTTTTTCTACATGATTTAAGAAATAAGCTTTTGGCACATGGGTTTGGGAGTGGGTAGTTTGGTCAATTTTCCTAAAAAGAATACCCAAAAATAGTAATGTTAAGTTTATTATGAGACGGACCAAATAAGAAAATATTAATTTTATATTAGGACGGAGGGAGTACATATCTAATGGTACAAGTCCGGTCACAAACCTTATTAGTGGATAATATCAATGATGTGCCCTCTCAAAGATGTAACAATATTACTAGTAAGATATGCACCCAAAAAGAAAAAAAAAATTTATTAGTAAAATATAGGCTATATTTGACAAAAACAGCTAACTTAAGCTTTAAACTTTTAGCTACTTGTGTTACTCTCATCAAACAAACACTTTGTTAGATTATTTTTGTGTTACTCTCATCAACCAAACACTTTGTTAGATTATTTTTAAATTACAGCTTGTTTTGGGAAGTTACCCATACTAGCTTTCCAATTACAGCCCAAACAGCTATCTGAGTGCTATTTCGTGACATCTTTCAGCTATTTTCTATTGCTTATTCACTCTTTTATCGTAAAACAGCTACAACTAACAACCAGTAATTCCATGTTTGACAAATTAGCTTTAGCTGTAGTTGCAAGTTTTAGCTATGAGCTTAAGGCTATGTTTGGCAAAGACATCTAGCTTTAAACTTTCAGCTCTCTGTATTACTCTCAGCAACCAAACACTCCGCCGGATTATTTTTTTAAAACAGCTACAGTTACAATTTGTTTTGGGAAGCTACCTATGCAATCTTTCAATCACAGCTTGCAAAACAGCTATTTTGTTGCCATTTCGCAACATTGGCAACATCTCTTACTTATTTTATACTGTTTTTTTCCTCATTCATCATAAAACAGTTACATCTAATAGCTAATTTTGCCAAAAGTTGCTCCATCCAAACAAAACTTTTGAAAGTTTTTGTTGTCTCCAAAAGTTAAAACTTCTCCCACAACACCCAAAAGTTGTGTGCTAAACATACACATAATCTGATAATTCAGTAAATCCATACTCCTAATACTTCATCCGTTCTCTAAAGAAGGTTACGCTTTGTTTTCCACAAAACATGTATATAAGTTGCGAAAAACAAAGCGTAACCTTCTTTAGAGAACGGAAGGAGTAGTACTGTTCCCTATTTGTTGAGCCAATATCCTTGACAAGGATGGAACCCTAGTCATGTACCCAATTAAAGTGACTCGAGCCTTAAGAAAGGCTAAGCCAGCCCATTGACCAAGGGTTAAAAAATAAAAATAAAAAAAATCAATAAAACAGAAAAAGCAAAAGAGAGCGAACCGAATTGTACTAGTTCTAGGGCTTTCAGTGTGCTGCTACTCAAAAAAACACACTTGGGTTTTTCCTTCCAGTCCCCCATTTCTCCCTCTGATCTAAGCTTCTCTCTCCTCTCTCTCTCTCTCTCTCTCTCTCTCTCTCTCTCTATATTGGCTGCCATTGAAAAAGCTTCGAAATGGGGTTCGGAATGCAGCCATATGGGGTACAGTCGATGCTCAAAGAAGGCCATCGCCATCTCTCAGGCTTAGATGAAGCCGTTCTCAAAAACATCGACGCTTGCAAAGAGCTCTCCAACATTACCCGCACTTCTATCGGTCCCAATGGTATCTCTCAAGTTCCCTCTCTTAAATCACAGATTTAGGACTTTTTATGATATCAACCTCAGTTAACTTAGATTTAGCCCTAGTGTGGAGTAATTCATTTTTTGTTGCTTTTTTGAATTGGCGTCGGCTTTGTGGGTTTTGCTTGAGATGATTAAATCAATGCGATGTTATGTGTTTTTGGTTGATTTTGTTTTGTGCTTCGGTGGTTTGGGGGGAGGGGAGAGGAAAAACGACATCTCTATGTGAGCCTCGCTGTTTTGGTTGGGGTTTGGATGCGGGGTTAAGGATGTGTTCATTTCAATTGAAACAATCTCGAACGTGCTCAATGGACTAAGAAGTGAATGAATAGTAATATGTGAAAGAAATAGTAAGAGAATTGCACGATCTAAACTAAACTTGAGTTGAAACACACACTAATTTCGGTTGATATGTGCTTGTTATATTCTGCTTACTTGTTCTTGGTTTATTTTCTCACTGGCATTATATTTAATTAATGTGAAGTTTGAACTCTTCACTCCATTTGAAAGAACCCGGGTCCAAAATGTCAGTCACATATTGAAATTTGACACTCAGATAGGATATGATGCTTGGGCACTTGAAATTTAGTGATATTTATCTCTTCATTGATCCCTAGTTTGAGTAACATAGCTAAAACAATATGCATCACCTTGGTTTTATTGACGTTGTTAATGGTGCTATTGAGTGAGGCAAATAATTTTAAAAGACATCCTGAAGAATTTATAATTTTGTTGTTCCTATGCTTGATATACCGTGTTTTGAACCCCCAGCTAAAAGCAGTTTCATTAGGCTTTACTGAGTCTGGTTTCGCAATTTTATTTCAATGTCCAGGGAGGAACAAGTTGGTCATTAACCACTTGGACAAGCAATTTGTCACAAATGATGCTGCCACTATTGTGAGTGAGCTTGAGGTACAGCACCCTGCAGCTAAGATCTTGGTTTTGGCTGGTAAGGCTCAGCAGGAGGAGATTGGTGATGGAGCAAACTTGACAATCTCTTTTGCTGGAGAGATTCTCCGTGGTGCGGAGGAGCTAATAAGGATGGGATTGCATCCAAGCGAAATCATTACGGGATATACAAAAGGAATCAATAAGGTTTGTGATGTCTTTCATGCTTATAAGTCATAAAGGCTGCTACTTTTCTAGTTACTTGGTTTGTGACACATGCTCAACAGAAAGCCTTACCCTTCTTTTGACACTCTACTTTCCTCAGGCAATTGAAATTTTGGAAGAGTTGGTGGAGCCAGGTTCTGAAAAAATGGACGTGAAGAACAAGGATGAAGTTATATCTCGGATGAAAGCTGCTGTTGCAAGCAAGCAATTTGGCTTAGAAGACATCATAAGCAGTCTTACTGCAGATGTAAATGGACTCACCTCGTACTTATGGTATTGTTTTCTTAGTTATTAGTGCCGGCCATTATCTCATATTTTATTCTCTTTCTGTTCATAGGCATGTATACAAGTATGTCCAAAGAACCCAATGAGCTTCAATGTTGATAATGTCCGTGTAGCAAAACTTGTGGGAGGAGGTTTGCAGAATTCTTGTGTAGTTCGTGGCCTGGTTTTGAAGAATGATGCTGTTGGAAGCATAAAACGAGTAGAGAAGGCCAAGGCAAGTGATTCTTTATTTCCTCTTTGATTTTGATGAGATGTTGCTTTGCTTCTTATCTATGTGTTTGTCTTTGTGGTCAACATGCATACTGAACTGATTGAATTCATTTGCCGTCCTACATTATAAGCAGTTTATTTTGCAAGTTCTTGGTTTAAAATTCATTTATCAGGGATGAAGTTTATATATCCATGATAATTATTTACCTAGAAATTAGAATTCCTGCTCCCTTTTTTCTTTTATTTTTTTTGGTAAGGTTTCTACTATTGTGTCCATCTTAGTAGATGATTACTGCAATGATCTTTAACTTCTTTTGGGTAAAGAGTCATTTTTATTTGCAGAATATATCTCATGGTGAACAATGTTTATTGAAGATAGGAGTTCTTGGAATTTCCTTTTGCCATGACATTTATGTGACATACTCACCTCATAACTCTTAGCAATCTTTAGTGCTTAGTTCAATTTTATAGTTTATATTTCAATATTTTTAGATTTAACATAATAACATCAACAGCAGTATAGTGTGATTCTATTGCTTTTGAGATACGGGCGGTTAAGGTGTACTCTCTGTGTTTCTTATTTAGTATCATTTTAGATTTCTTTTCCAATTTCAATGCATAGTATGAAAATTTGTCCTATTTAGCCCTTACCCTTTAATCATTACCTTACTAGTTGTAGTTGCATTTATTATCCTAATTCTTCCAACACTATTTGTCTTTCCAACAATATTTTGTCTATCGAACAATTAAACAACGATTTTATTGTTGTTATTCCTAATGTAACATGCTATACACTTCTTTTCAGTTTCCAACATAATTGGAGTATGAAATGTCATTTCTAACTATGAAGAGGCTGTTTCTGTGGAACATAGTTAAGTAGAAGTAATTTCTATAGTATTATATCTTTTCCTATCTGTGCAATGTGGGCAAGGTACTAGTCCAGTGGCATGCTTGTTGCCATGACCGTTCCCTGCATTTGAAATCTATCCAGGGAGCAACGCTCCCTTCGAATGGGGGTGTAGAGGATGCAAGAGTCTAATGTCTGGCTGTGGTCCTTCCCATGTGAAAGGGGTTGAGGGTGTATGGTGTCTTGGAGGGATCTGCATCTCACCTGTTCAAATTTATATATACACACATTCTATATGTGCAGTTCCACTTAATCCCTATTTGATTGGAGTCTGAAACTGTCATCCTTGAAGTTCACCAGCGATCATTGTTGCTATGACCAACTCATAGTACACATATTTGTGTAGGTTATTAGTTATTACCATGCTGTCTTTGAGCAAAATTTCCATCTTATTGGTCATCTGAGACATGGAATGTAAAGTTTGAATCAGGGTTACCTTCAACTGACAAGGCAACACTTAATATAATGGTAGAAGTAGAACCATTTGCTGCCTATCCTATGCACAGGTTTAGAAAATTTTATTTCATCACCCACGCTTAATGAAGGCTACCAGTTCCTGTCCTTTTGTGTTCATTTTTCATTTGTGTAAGTATTATGTTTTAGTCTTTGATTGTATAATCAATATCATGCATTTAAATTGCCTCATTTGTTTGATGATGCTTGTTCCTTTGCAGGTTGCTGTGTTTGCACAAGGTGTTGATACATCTGCCACTGAAACAAAAGGAACTGTTCTGATTCACAGTGCTGAGCAGGTATTTTTAGCTTTCTGTTATGGTCTGACGAACATTTGCTTTGCGAATGTATAAATCATATTATTTCTTTATGGGATAGCTCATATTATGTTTGTAACTGCATGATTGCAAACCATATTGCAGTTACTTTGTCTAGTTTTGAGCCCTGTCACAACTCACAATTAATCTACCATTGTTTTGGACTTGCAGCTTGAGAATTATGCAAAAACTGAAGAATCAAGGGTTGAGGAACTCATTAAGGCAGTTGCAGATTCTGGCGCCAAAGTTATCGTCAGTGGCGGGGCTGTAGGAGACATGGCGTTGCATTTCTGTGAGCGTTACAAGTATGTTATATTTGCATGCATCATATTTCTTATCCTTTGTGGCTATGGTGTCTGTTAATTGGAATTTTAACTTCACTGACGAAGTACATGCTCAGGCCTTTAGGAATAGTAGTATTGGAAGACTTTGAAGGTAGATATGGAGCCGTTCTAACTTAAATTCCTTCTAGTATTTTTAGATAAATTTAAAATATTGGTTTTGTTTTACTTGTTTTGGTCTTTGTTTAAGTAGTGTTAATGGTACTTGGGAAGTGGCTACTTGAAACCAAAGGTGCCCATGACTTGATTTTTGTTGGCTACTTCTGTGGACACAGATTGTAATATTAAATAGCGTAGTTGATATGAAGGTGTCTGTTTCGCTATTATATACTCCCTCCGTCCCACTATTATGTTTCCAAACCACCAAATTTTTTGTCCCACCATTACCTTTCCAAACCAAATAATCCTCCATATCATCCCTAAATTACCCCTCCACTATCTAAAAAGT
>BSSO01005098.1:0-13563 GCA_030267885.1 Mesembryanthemum crystallinum | reverse complement strand
ACTATTCATTAGATGAGAGGGATAACACTTGGGATCCTGCTATCCATTGATTCGTTCAATCGAAGAGGAACTCACGCTTCAAAAGGTAATAACTTGGTGATTCATATTCGTTATGTGTATAGATCATGTTTACATGATTATTCCGTTAGATTAGATCTAGTCATGTAAAACCTTCAGTGGTATCAAACCTTCATAATTATTTCCTTCTTACTAAATTTTAATACAATCTAAAATAGTTTCTTCTGAATTATACAAAATAACTTATGTGTTAAATTTTAGATCACTAATCAATTACGTACATATAGCTAACTTTATTATATATTTTATTTAACAAATATTGTACTTAAGGACGAAAATAATTTATTTAGTTGGTAAGGATTTTCTTAAATAATTTAAACTATATGTAGGACATTTATATAAATGACATGCTAGAATATGAAATTCACTTTTATAGATTAAGGGCTAGGGTTGAAAACCTCGTTTTGGGTTAGGTTTTAAGTTTTGAATTTTTATGTTTAAAACTTATCCTTATTGGTAATATTATTAAAAATTAGACTTAGCGCGCACAAAATATAGTTTTAAGATATTAATGCATCAAAAAGCAACATTATATAATTTGTTGTCGTTGTTATCTAAATCGTTGCCTACACTATCAACAAGATTACAAGTGTTGCTTTAGAAGGCAACAATAATGATGTTGTTGTCCTCCAGTGCAACGTTCCATCTAAGTGTTGCCTTATTCAAGAAATAGGCAACAGTTTCGTAACTGTTGGCTTATATTGTTTAAAGCAACGATTTATGTAATGCCGCAACCCAATCTTTTACAGCTACAAAAAATTCAAGGCAACAAAAGAAGACTGTTGCCTTATACAACCAAAGCTAACAGTTACCAAATTGTTGCAATTTTATGTGTTGCCTATTCCCACTTTTGTTGTAGTATATATTGGCCATTCCAGAACATCTAAAAGCAATTATTCCAACTAAGAATATAGGATCGAAATGGGACAAGAGAAGTAGAATAAATAAATAGGTTAGAAACAAAGAAGAAACACAGATCCTTAGGATGATGATGAAGGCACGTAAAGAGTTGGAGCCATAAAGAAAATATCAAACGGACCAGGTGTTCAACAAAAAGCAATTACTAAAAGTGTACGATGTAGTTGTAGCTAGTACCGCCAAATACGGGCAATTCACGAGGATGGGTTTACAAAATAAGTCACTAGAACAATTGAATAAAGCCAATGGAACGAGAAAGAGTAACAAATACTAGCTATAGCCTATAATCGACAATAAAAGATTTTGTCTTTATCAACTAGTTCAGTTTAAATTGTATCACTCAACTAAAACCATAAACTAGTGAAAATATAATCACAAATAACAACTGGAAGCATGTAAACTGGCTTAACAATAAACAAGAACAACTTTAAGAAATGGACAATAATGAATCGCATAAAATTTAAAAAGGAGAAACTTAGTTGAAAGGTCGAAAAGTACCAAACTGAAATTGAAAGGAACAATAAAAGTGTAAATATTGTAAATGCAAAATTAATTGAGAACTGAAATAAATCTAACCTTAAAAGAAACCTAAACTAAAACTAAACTATACTATTGTTAATTGTCTTCTTCTCTTGGACAGCATAAGCTTTATATACTCCTTGCTTGAGCGAACACTGAGCGTTTGAGCCCTCATCAGACGTTAGTAGCTTAAATATCTCTTGAAGTGGGCCTCAATAATGTATGGCCTACAGTGGTACTTTCTTGATCTAAAGCTATGAACACACATATTGTCATATAATTTGACCATGTAATACGTGAGCCCAATAGATCAAAATTTGGATTTTAGCCGTGATGCTCTTGGATCCTTTTTCTTCTACATCTTTATGTTTTCTTGTTGGATTTTCTTCTAAAATCTTTACTTCCTTCCAATCCATTGTATTCCTAAAAAATGTAGAAGAAAGAATCAGATTAACAAAATTACTCTATCAAAATTATCTAGTTAAAGGTATTAAAAATACATAAAATCGTGCTCTACACCAGGGTATGAAACAGTGTCAAAGTTTGGTAGGTTAAAGAGTTATGGAAGAAAATTCTTGAAAGGTAAAGAGCTAATTATGCCAAGTTTTCTATCATCATTGTACTCTTTCAGCTGAATGTCCATAATATCATGACGTATGATCTGTACGTGTATCTTCCAAAACAGCTTCATAGAATCTCAATTATCAGTTCATGAACACCCTTGAAGCTATTAGCCATGATTTCAGAACAATATGGACAACAGGGGGAACAATGACTACCCTTGTTCCTTCGAGGCAGCAGCCTTCTCGATATATCCGCAAGATGTAAGGGTTTTGAAATCAAGCGTATGACTCACTCTCACCCCAACAAAAAAATTGAAGTGTGAAACATAGAAGTGCTTTGAAGAAAATACAAACTCATATAGCTGCACTTGATTAACTTTCCCACCTGAATTACTTGATCAACTTGTTGGATCGTAAGGGAAAGTGGTTGATCTTTCTTATCTTGCAACCATGTATCAATGTAAACTCAAGAAACGTAACTTCACCTTCTTTCTTATCTCTAGGCTCCATGTTCCTCATTACCAAAGACAATAGGAACTTGTTGAAGGATGACACGTTCTTCCTCAATACTTTGCATGAGACGGCAAATATTGAATTTTCTCTCAAGATACGCCCAAGTACTCACCATGGCATGGAAGAATCATCTAATCTTGCGTAACCTTCCTCGCCATACCCATTGAATCTTTCACAATCTTTGAAGATCATATTCACTTCAATACCTCTAACTTCACTCACAACTTCCCATTTTTACTCTTCGCAAACCTCATAAAGTGCAAGAAGCTCGGACTTGGTAATTTCACATATTTTATCCACAAAAATCAAACCACCATTTCTTCTAGATTGTAGTAAGAACATCATCACAATCATAACTAGAAAGGAGCTAGGAGGTGAGATACTTACCAAGAAACATCTTCCTTATATTGACTAAGCAAAGTCCTCTTTATTTTCAATGAGAGCCTCTTATTTCTTCTTCTTTGAGATCAAGTGGATGGACAATGAATAATCTTTGAATCATTCTTTTCTTTGAGGTTAAAGAAGATTGTTTGTTCTCGGTAGAGAGACATTTCTTCTTGTGGATGTTCTTCTTTCTTCTTGGCCAAAGATCGATGCTTTCTAGCGGGCTTGTGAGGTTGCTTGTCTTTCAATGAAGTCTCATCATCGACAACTGTGGTGAATTACGAGACATTTCAACGGCATTCCCTCTTGTTGTAATGGAAGAGAGATTGTTTTGGTGGTAGTAACATTCTTGACAACTTTTTCAACTTTCTTCTTACAGCTTCATTTCTTTGCTTTAGTTCTTAGAGATAAGATTTTGATTCAATAACTGGAAATGGTGATCATCTTCCTGGTCTTCCTTTGAGAACTTGAAAATCAACAGTTGATCTTTCATTCGTCATCTTCTTCTTGTCGAACCTCTGAGGGACCATTAGATGGAACAAGTGTGATTGTTCCTTCTCTGACTTCCTTGTTCCTTCCCTTACTTCCTCTATAAGAATATTTCTCTCAGCCTCTTCATCATGCAGTGGATATATCAAACTAGTAGAAGCCACAAACATATTATCAATAGTTGCCTTTTCATCAATCCCATCCGTTATGTTCACTAGAGTTTTAACAGAAAATGGACCGGCGGAGGGACCAATTATCCGAGGTTGTTCCTGGTTCACGTATACAATAAGCACCTCTAATCTTCATTTGAAATATCCTGATTTTCACCTCCACTTGTTTATCTCGCTTTTCAATCTCTTTTTCATTTTTCCAGTTAAAACTAATACCAATATATCGGACCCATTCCATAAAAAAATACCAATCTGGTTAAATATCCCACTTCCTTGTGTGTTTTTAGAAGGAACAATTGGTGTCATAATTTTCTTAGAAAAGTGTTCTCTGCAAGCACTCCTTCTATGAAATTGGGACAAACAAGACAAAATGTTAAATGTCAAGAATGTGGTACATGTTTTCTTAACTATTTTATTATTTGAAGTGGATGTTTTCAATCTGGATATTTGTTTAGAATATAAATTACAAGCAACTTAGTATGAAGTCTTATCCCCTGTCTCCATCTCCATATTCTTGATTAATCTTCCGCTGTTCTATAATTCTCCACTTTTTCACATCTCTCTTATGCTACTAGGTTATAACAATGACCAGAGAATTCTCATTGACACTAAAGTATTTTGGTTCCTGTAGTATATGGGCCTTTGTATGCTTTGTTTTATTTCGAAATTTAATCGTAAGGGAAGGTGGTCCCTACTTTTTGGTTTCTTGGAAATGCAGTGGATGGCAATGTGATGTGTTTTATACTTAACAAGGGAGGTCATGAGTTAGTAGAAATTTTCAGGTCACATATGGATATTTGTTGAACATCTCAAATCTTTTCAAGTGGCTTGCATGCATTATGTGAATGAGCTATATCTGGGTTCCTAGGAAATATATCATGTTATTAAGTTACCATAGGAAAGCTTGTTCATCATTACTCACAAGGATATTAAGTAGAGAACATAAGAAAATAGATATTTTTTTTAAGTGTCTGAGCATTGAAAACTCATTATAGTGTAAATGACCTCTTTCTTAAGTCTTAACTCATTCAATATGTTGTGTTGAAAATACACGATGCAATGCTCCTAGTGTAGTATATTTATGCTCTTCAAAAGTACTTCTATTTACAGGGGAAAAAATATCATAACTTATTCGTTATCATTTACCTTTGCCTTGTTATTGGTGTAATTTGGGTATTACGGAAAGCAAAGTGTTACTTGTGTTTATTGTAAGCACAAGGCATCCATAGGGCACAATGATTCCATTTTCCAATAGGCCATTCAGAGTTGCAGCAAGCTAGCTTGAGTGAAGGGGATTAGGGGATCGTCCTAGATTTTAGCCCTTCATCCTTGTTTGGAACTAGTTTCTGTATAGGTTTTTTTGATGATCCAATTGTTACAATTATGGTGCATCCTTTATTGAAGTATTATTGTTCATCCACCTTTATTGAATTATGTCCTTTGATTTTAAGAATTTTATTTGGTGTATATTGTAATAAGTAATACAATGTTCATGTGATAAATTTATCACAAACATAATGAATACAAAAATAAAAGAAAAATCAGGTTTAAGCATTCCTAATTTTGGGCGATTTAAACAGAAAAATCCAAACTTGATAATTATAGGAAATGTGATACGAGTATGGAGATAAAAGGCAAGATATTATTTGATTACCTGATACAGAGTTGACATAGTTGATTGCGATTCCACCAAGAATGCATTTCCACATGCACAAAAATTTCTCTCTTGGATTTGGTGTTACCAACCTATTGAGTAATAATAATAAACGGTATCACATGATAGAAATTACAATTATGGTGTAGCCAAATTGCCATATGGGTATTTTTTATGACCACCATTCGCCACTTGGGTATTTAAACATACTCCGGTGCCAAATGAGTATTTTTAATGGACTAAAAGCGTATATAGGTCTTAAAATTCGCCACCGGTGATCAAAAGTTCATTTCTCCTATTTTTTTGATACTGAAATGCATTTCCATATTACTTTTATATTTACCTAATTTCACATTACTCCTCCCAAAACATCCTTTAACTACCTTTTTTCTTCTCTCCTTTTCAAGTAAATCGGGAGTTAATGGTTTTTTTTGAGGGATTAGAGTGATTTTAGGTGAATAAATGTAATAAGGAAATGCATTTCAGTATAAAAAAAATAGGATAAATGAATTTTTGGTCACCGGGGGTGAAGTTTTGGTCTCATATGCTCTTTTGGTCCATTAAAAATACTCATTTGGCATTGGAGTTTTTTAAAATACTTTAGTGGCGAATGGTGATTATAAAAAATACCCATCTGGTAATTCGGCGATTAAGCCCATTACCTCTTTAATGCATTAGAAAATTGTCATCATTCTATGAACGTTGATGTCGATGTATGTGGTCGATGATCAAACGGGGGCGACATGTCTCAACTGTGACGTTCTAACGGGCTGGACATGCCACGGCCGGGACGGTCTGGTTGGAGGGGAAGGTTAGCTCCCCGCCTCTTTTTGTGTGGAGGGCAGGACTTAATTCCCTAAAACGAGCTAGTGAAGGTACATGCCTCTCCAGTAACGATATGGTGGGAGAGACATGACCGATTGTGGGGACAATGTGCCTCCCCTGCAATGATCTAACAGAAAGGACCTGCCTTGTCTAGGACGGTCTGGCAGGGGAGACGTGTTCCGCCCGCAGTGGCCTGATTGTAGTGATGCATCTCCATCATGTGTATCAATGATATGTGAAAATTCAACTCACACAAATATACATTAATTGTTAGTAAGATAGTTTGCTAATATAGGAAGAATTTTGTAGTATAGTTAGTTGACGGGAAATAGAAGATTCTGTTTTACTTAACAAATTAAAGCTGAACCCTTATGTCAATATATGATATTTGGCAGCAAAGGACAACATCAATCCCAACCTTAGAAAACTATGATTATGACTAAGGATATAGGTTTTTACACATTGGCTTTACAGCCTCCACCTTTCTTGTTACATCTACATCAAAATTTAAACCAAAACTATGAATAATTATGGAAGCTACTATTAAAAGTTGCTTATTCAGATGTTTAGATTTAGAAACTTCTAATCCAATATGCTACGTGTAGCCTCTATTGTGTAGTGGCATCACCATATTGAAGTTTAGAAAATTAAATTTTGTTGATCAATGTTGATCGACGTTTGCTTGACATTCAATTTTAGTTTTGTGTTTGTATGTTTAATGTTGATAAATGTTATGTTGTCATAATTTATATAGACAATAGAGCCAAACATTGAGAATGTATTTTGTCATGTGTTTTTAGTGAAAATCACATGTCTATTGGTTTTCTCCTATTTTGTTCGAGGAGAAAACTTGATATGATGGGTTTGAATAAGAAACATCTAATCCAGCAATAGTGATGTCCATTTGAAATTTGGTGGCTTTTACAAGTGTGAATAAGTGGTATGACCTTTTAAACTCTATTATGACCTCTGACTTTATGTAAGCACATATGGGCATTTAAAAGATAATCATATAATATATTTTTGTTTTCCAATGTTGTGTAAGTAGAAAAGTAAATAGCATGGGTTTGTATAACAAGCACATATAATTTCACCAATGGTAACATACATACATGGCTACTAACGGGCTGGACGTGCCATGCTGAAGACTATCTGGTTGGAGGGGTGAGGTTAGCTCCTTTGTAATGATCTAGCAGAGGGGACCACGTGCCTCCCCTACAATGATCTAGCGGGAGGGATGTGCCTTTTGTAAGACGGTCTGGCGGGGGAGACGTGCTTCGCCCGCGTTGGTCTGACTGCAGTGATGCATCTCTATCATGTGTATCAATGATATGTGAAAATTCAACTTGCACAAAATATACATTAGTTGTTAGTAAGATAGTTTGCTAACATAAGAAGAATTTTGTAGTATAGTTAGTTGACAAGAAATAGAAGATTTTATTTTACTTAGCAAAGTTGAAGCCTTATGTCAGTTTTATGATATTGGGCAGTAAAGAATAACATGAATCTAAGCCTTATCTCTATCAGGTGTTTGCACATTGACTTTACAGTCTGCAACTTTCTTGTTGCATCTACATCAAAATTCAATTTTTTTTTGCCGGGGGTTTGCTTAGTTCATGAGATATGGGGCTCATATATCAACACATTGTATCTAAGTAGAAAGTCTTTAGCGTTTGATTTTGTCCCTTTTGTTGTTTATTTGTCAATAGCAATATGTGTTAGAAATATGTTTGTCAATACTCTACTTCGTCTAGCTATACAGAGTTCGGCTAATAAGCAAAGAAACCAAACTATCTAATTATCTCAATATTTGTTGCCCCCTTTTTTGTATCCATGTTCAATATTTGTTTTAGTTGTTTTTACCCGTGCAATGCACGTGCAATACACGTGCAATGCACGGATAGAATTCAATATATGTATTTGCAGCTTTGTTTAAAGCTACACTACTAACTATATACATTTATGGTAGACTAATGTGATTGGACTATTAGATGTAGTATTTTGACAAAATTGAATTGTTAAAATCCCCAAATTACCAATATGGTCTTTTAAACGAACACCTGTGGTCAAATTGGTCTTTTTAAACATTGATTAGTGAAGTTGGGTTTTAAAAAACCACCTTTTGGCATATAGGGACCCAAAACCGATATCTTGTTTAAAATTGATTAAAAAATAGTTTTAAAATGATTTAACCTATTTTTCTCCCTTTTCTTAATTTCCATTATATTTTCTTCAAGTTTCTTCCTTTTCTCTTTTTCTTATTTTTCTACTTTTCCTTTTATTCCTTATCTCATCTCTCTCTCCTCTCACCACCCCACCACCCCAACGGCCACCACCCATTACCCATCCCCGTCACTGCAAACCATCAAAACACCACAAAAGTATGAGCTTCACCCTCCCAAATTTCAGTAGCTCTTGGCTCAGAATTAATTCCATAAAATTTAGCATAAGGATTAATATGGGCAAAAGAAATTTTGTAATGAATCTCAAAGTTGAATCACAATTGGATAACATTCAACACTATTAAAACAGAGACCCCTAAAACAAGAAATTCAAACAAGAAAATTACCTTCGTTGCAAATGAAAGCAAACCCAAAATAACATACTCAAACTTTATCACAAATTACTCAACTTCAGACCAAAAACTCAAAATCCAAACCCAGAAATAGAGAAAATTTAACACCCAATTGCTTTTCAATATTGAATGTGAAGCTCAGACTCAAGGGTGGGGGCAGGGAGGAGGGGTCGCAAGGTGGGCCTGGTATGGGGATGGACAGGGATCTATTGGATTGGACTGGGGAGAGGAGAGGAGAGAGAGAGTGGCAGCGATGGAGGGTGGTTTAGCTGGTAGGGGATAGGGCGGGCATCAGGGAGCAGAGGTCTGGGATGAGGGAACATGGAAGGGGAGAGGAGAGGGAGGAGGAGAGAAGACGTGGTTAAATGGAAGAAAAAGAACAAATAGGAAGAAAAGGGGAGAAAAAATAGAATGAAAATTAACAAAAACTAAGAAAATACTTTAAATGATTTTAAAATTATTTTTTAATTAATTTTATGCTAGATTTTGGTTCTGAGACTCAAAGCGCCCAAAAGTGATTTTTTAAAACCCATCTTGACTCAGCAATTCTTAAAAAGACCAACTTGACCATATGTGTTCATTTAAAAGACCATATTGGTAATTCGGGATTGTTAAAATTATTGTGATTATAATGAATTATGCAGATAATTTTAAAAATGGAAAAAAGGAAATTGCAGCCTGCTTTTAAATAATAATACTACTACTATTATTTATATTATTGTGAATGATGTACAAAGCCTCTTGTTTTTTTCTTGCAAATGCATAAACCAAACATCCAATGTGCCTAATCAGCCATCATAGACCTAGCATGCACCTTTGTCCAAAATTCATATGGATAAGCTACAATTGTGATCCGATAAGGTTAAGAATTAGTTACACTACATACTCTACAAAATTCAAATAGATAAGTTATAATTTGTGATCCAATAAGATCTTGGATTAGTTACACTACTCTCAACAAAAAGAATTCAACATCAAATTCCGATCCTTTAGTACAGCATACATTTATAAATGCTCAAGGTTAAGCTTTGTGCAACATTTTGGTAGCAAAACACTCTATTATAGCATCAAGTATCACATATGACATCTGCATAACATCAACCCGAACCTTAGAACCAATAATTCACCGCCGAATTACCAAATGGGTATTTTTTATGACCACCCTTTGCCACTTGGGTGTTAAAAAAAAAAACTCTGGTGTCAAATGAGTATTTTTAATGGACCAAAAGCGCATATAGGCCCAAAAATTCACCACCGGTGATCAAAAATTCATTTATCCTATTTCTTTCATACCAAAAAACATTTCCTTATTACTTTTATTCACCGATAGTCACTTTAATCCCCCAAAAACCTCCCTAACTCCCTTTTTTTCCTCTGTCATCCTCATGGAAATTGGGAGTTAGGGGTTTTTTTGGGGATTAAAGTGATTTTAGGTGAACAAACGTAACAAGAAAATGTATTTCAGTATCAAAGAAATAGGATAACTGAACTTTTGGGCACCGGCAGTGAATTTTTGGGCTCATATGCGCTTTTGGTCCATTAAAAATATTCATCTGGCAGCAGAGTTTTTTAAAATACCCAAGTGGCGAAGGATGGTAATAAAAAATACCCATCTGATAATTCGGAGAATAATTCACCATAACACACATCTGTTTAAAACAGGTGTGAATCAATTAAAGTAGGAGGTGCGCTACAAGTATTTCTTTCATTTAGGATTGCCAGTGCTAAAATTTGAATGGTTATGCTAGTTTTCTATTTTAATAATATATATAATATTATTACATCACTATTTGAGAAGTAAGATGATATAATAATGAGTTACACCTAACAACGTCTACTTTATTTTCAATGATTTTTTAATACTAATGATACATAATTTTAGAAATAGCTTAAATTATTTCCCCAAATTATCAAATTGGTCTTTTAACTGAGCACCCTTGAACAACTTGGTCTTTTAAAACTTAAGTGAGTCAAAACGGGATAAAAAATGAACACTATTGGCGGCCACATTGCCAGATGGGTATTAAAAAAAGACCCCATATGACAGATAGGTATTAAAAAAAAAAGCTCCGGCCTCTATAGGGTATTAAAAAAATGAGATTAGCGCAAATTCACCTCAATTTTGGTTTTCCGGTCGAAATCTTCATTTAAAAGAATTTTATATTATTTCAAACCTATTTAAAAAAACAGTTAAAAACAATTAAAGTATTTAAGAAACTCATGAAAAATAAATAAATGGGTTTTAGATTTTTTTAAAAAAAAAAATTAAATTAAGATTTTGGCCGGAAAACAAAATTTTGTGGGGAATGTGCGCGATTTTGTGTTTTTTAATACCCCATGGTAGTCGGAGCTTTTTTTTAATACCCATCTGTCATAGGGGGTCTTTTTTTAATACGCATCTGGCAATGTGGCCCACTATTGGCATATTGGGCCTCAGAACCGTAATCTTGACTTTTATTGAAATAAAAAATCATTTTTAATTCTTTTTGAGCATTTTTCTCCTATTTATCAATTACGTAATTGTTTTCTTTCCTTTTTAATTCATTTTCTCAGTTCTTATTTCTTTTTCCCTATTTCCTCCCTTTTCTTCCCTTTCTTCTTTCGTTTCTTTTGGCTTCCTCATTCTCGCTTCTTCTAATGGTGTTGTGTGGTAATAATTAGAAGACGAAAGAATGAGGAAGTTAAAAGAAAAAAAAAAGAAGAAAAAAGAGAAAATGGGAGGAAAGGAAGAAAATGGAGGAAATAGGGAAAAAGAAATAAAAACTGAGAAAATGAATTAAAAAGGCAATAAAAAAATTACGTGGTAATTTATAAATGGGAGAAAAATTCCCAAAAATAATTAAAATTAATTTTTTATTCAATGAAAATTAAGATTCCGGTTTTGAGGCCCAATGTGCCAATAGTGTTCATTTTTTATCCCATCTTGACTCACAAAAGTTTTAAAAGACCAAGTTGTCCAAGTGTGTTCACTTAAAAGATCAATTTGGTAATTCAGGGTAATTTATTTTATGCACATTGAATGTGTACAATTTGGTTGAATAGATATTTGGGTTAGATTTTGGGGTAAAGTTTGGATAAGATTAGCACATATTAATGTTAGTATAGTTGGTAAAATATTAGTATTATAACCTAAACGTTTGGATTTCAAATCTTAGTATTTTAGAATGGTACATGTGGTGTTGACATCATGACAATGTCGTGACACGTTAACAAATATGTGGTAGTACTATGGCAACACCATACTGAGTTGATACCATTTAAACTTATTATATAGATATAGATATAGATGAGTTACTAGGTTTTGATCCCGTGCAATACAATAAGTTTTAATATATTAAGAATTAATTTTAGATATTTGTAGAATGGAGAAGCATGCATACTGTATAATGGCTGGTTTTTCTTTCGTTTTAGAAGTGAAGAAGACAGGGATGCAGTTTTAAGGGGTGGACCTTGGACCATGTTTAATAAAACACTGCTATTGAAACCCTGGTCACCAAATTTCTGTATGCACAATGAACATATAACAAGAGTCCCGGTGTGGATTCAGTTTCCTAATCTGGATGTACTATTCTGGTCATCTAAGAGCCTGAGAAAACTTGCCAGTAGGATTGGTAAGCCCCTGTTTGTAGATAAGTGCACAGCCACAAAAGAGAGAATTTCATATGCAAAAGTCATGGTTGAAGTGGATGTTTCCAAAGAGCTACCACATAGTGTGCCCATGTTTACCCCCTTTGGTGTGCAAATCAATCAAGCTGTAGTCTATGAATGGGTCCCTCTCTACTGCAACTTTTTCCATAACTTGGGTCATCTAGAGCATGGACGCAAAATAAGGAGAATGCAGCAGCAGAAGGAGAAGGAGAAAAGCGCAGAGACAGTTGGACAATCACCAGCAATTGTTCGTTCTGCAGAACAAGGAGGTGGCACAATGAAGGAATCCACTGCATTAAAAGTGGGTACAAGCACAACTGTTGGGGGGAAAGGGGATAATGATGGGGCAATAGACACTAATATACAGACTGATGATGGTACAAGGCAAATTGGAAATAGAAGCATAAGGAGGCAGCAATACATACAGCTCAGTGAAGAAGCAGAGGCTGTTGGACATCAAGGTGTGCCTATGGGAGGAATAAGTGTAGAGCCACCACCAACTAGCACTCTTGTTCAGGGAAGTATAAGGAAGGATTCCACTATATCAACAATGGATATAGGAGAGATTGGGGAGCTGGGTACTGAAGCTGCTGAGGGAGACAACTTGGAAGGATTTAAATTAGTCTCTTCTCATAAAAGTGCAAAGAAATGTGTGTCACATGAACACCCTGTTCTTGCTAGTCCCACATGCTTCTCTATACTAGAAGAAGGAGAAATTGGATACATGGTGTCTGAACAACCACAAGAGAATGGTGGGGGTGTAGGGGTGGGGGTGGTGAGCCCATCCATATGATAATATCAAATGGAACATTAGGGGCTTTAACAAGCCCTACAAGCACCAGGAGGTGTTGATTTTCTGAAATATAACAATATAGACATCATGGGTCTGGTGGAAACTAGAGTTAAAGCTCACAAAGCTACCAGAATTGGGAAGAAATTTGGTTGGAAATATAATGTTGCTCATAACTATGATAATCATGGGAATGGTAGAATTTGGATCCTTTGGAACTATAGTAACATCATCCTTGAAGTCATTCAGACTGCTGCTCAGGCTATGCTGATGCGTGAGCACTGTGCACGTGACTTGGCGACCAAGAGTTACTTTATCTACTTTTCTTAATTTGTTAGGAGTCTTATTATTTGTTTCCTAGTTTATTTTGGAGTCATTATAGTAGAGATATTTTAGGAGTCTTTTTAGGAAAGTAATTTATCTTTTGGGAATATTAT
>BSSO01005097.1:0-13563 GCA_030267885.1 Mesembryanthemum crystallinum | reverse complement strand
AAGGCCTTTGTAATAAGATTAGTACTTTGGTTAATTATGGATTCCGCTTAATTCTCATTTATAAACAAGATGGTTTATTTAGTAATTGTGTTTGCCCGTTGTATTAGCCTTAACATTCGACCTTCGGGTTGGATGTGGCGGTCTACGCCTCGGACTTGTTAGTCTGCTTTCCTAAATTCGGGATTAGCGAGTCCGGGGTGTAACAATGGATTCCCAAAGTTGTACCGATCTTTAACTATGAGCTTGTAGGCGTTGGGCCTGAAACTTCTTTTATCACCTTTTCTAAATGTTGAGCTTTCTTCGTTAGTAGGCAATAAAGAGGTGCCTGTGAACCCAGGGAGTGGAGACTCGCTAATCTTGCATGGCGTTCCCTTAAGTAGTGGAGATGTTCCGCTGTCTTTCAGAGTTTTAAGGTCATCCTCCTTTAACACGTTAGTTTATTCCTTTCCACTGCTCTCACTTATGCATGTCGCAAAAGGAGACTCTCCTTCTTTGCAGCGAGATTTAGGAACATAACACAGAATGAGCTTTGATGGTGTTGGCTTAAAATGTTTGACTGATTGGGCAGTCTTTACTTGTTACTGATTCGCCACTCTACTCTTTTACTTAGCACCCTGGTCAACTTGTGTAGGCGTAGAACACATCTTCTTCGAACTTTCTTTTCCTGTGGATGGGACTACCAAAGGAAGTACCTCATTTAGCGCATCACCTTCTTCAAAGAATTTAGCATCAAAAAAATGAGATCCAATTTCTTTGAACGGCTTGATCACTCCATCTCGGAAGTACTTTAAGCATTGGTGGAGTTGACGCCACTACTCCATTTTCGTGGAGCCAAGGACGACCAAGAAGCACACGATATGAGGTCTTGGAGTCAATTACATAAAAAAACGTAGATGACGTCATATCACCAACCGTCAGTTTTAGGCAGATTATGCCTATGGCGCACTGACTATCCTAATTGGAGCCTTGGAATGTCAAGCGACTCTTGGACAACTCTTCAACACAAATGCCGAGCTCATTCATGGTGGCCTTTGGCATGATATTGACGGCAGACCCTCCATCCACTAGCATACGGTTCACCTTCTGGCCCCGAATATATCCTCAGACATATAAAGGCTGATTGTGAGGCTTAGAACCCAGCAAAAGGTCCTCATCAGTAAAGGCTAATGTTGCACTACATGCAGAACATCCTTCAAGCTCCTCCGCAGAACTTTTGTCTTTCTATTTCTTCAAATAATTCAAGATGGGTAAGAGCGAGGGCCACCGACTGGCGAGTTTATTCTGGGAGATGCATAATTTGACGCCACCCCACAGGGGAGGATCCGGCCCATGGGTGTTGGGGTCAGATGCCCCCAATAAACCTTGGGTTGAACCCTTAATAAACTAAAAGTCCAAGCTCTAATTCTAAATCAAATAAATACTTGCCCCAAATTACCCATTGACTAGTGACGAAAATAAAGGCCCAAGTAGGCAAATACAGTACTTCCACTATTATGTCTTCATGTACTGGGACAAAAGATAGGTCCCACAAAAAGCGCTCTCTCACCTGTCAGTAGCCCATGGGCATTGGAGTATGTAGTTAGACTTTTGGCTTTTGTTTAAGCTAGTTTAGGGTGAAATATGAAGTGGTGTGATTTCTTTTACCACAATTGTCAATTCTTCTTTAACATGTAAATCAATGTAATCAAATTCAATTACAACTTTCCATTCCAAACCACTAACCTTGGCATAAAGATTATCTATGAATTGTTCATCTAATTAGTTCAGGGTGTGGTATTTTGGGTGTATCTTTGATTGAATTTAAATTGTTCAAATAGCTTATTGTAGCTAGTTGCTGAAATGATCAAAATGTCAAATTAATTCTTGAATTGTCGAATTATAGTAACACAATCAGCTAATTGAAAATTCAGTCCAATATTTTGCTAGATATAGATTAGGGAGATGTTCTTGCCATGACGCTTTAGCTTAGCTTGGTTTGATGAACATGGTAATTAACGGTACAATGAAATTTGTAAAAAAAATGTGCACAATCCAATTGATGACTTTTTTTTTTTTTTTTTTTGGTAAGAAGATATAGTGATTCTCATTACCAAAGGCATAAGCATGCTGCAATAGTTAAAACCAAGAGAGAAATGGAATGGATGCCACCTAATAGCTAGGGTTCATCGTTAGACTATTCTCTAAGCACCTAGCTGGAACATGCTCCAGGAATAACACTGTAATTATAACACATTAGCTAAAAAAAGCCTATCCTTCCTGCTCATCTTTTCCTTTTCTAGCTCTATAACTCTTAATTTGACAATAGACCGCACATTACAAAATAGTAGTACATCAGGTTGAACGGAATTATTGAAGCAAATATTGTTCCTCTCCTACCATATGTTGTAGACCACAGCCGCCAGCGCTGCTGCATTCACACTTTTCTGTATTTTGCTTCTACGACTTTTGTCGAGCCAATTGCAGACATTTGTGATGGAAGTACCTGTTGTATTCTAGTGTAGCCAAGTCTTAACTCTGACCATCAGTTGAGTTGATCTTGGGCAGCCAAAAAAAATATGACAGTGTGTCTCATAGGCTGTAGAGCATAGATAACAATTACTATTGTCATGAAGGAAAACCCATTTTACTGAGTCTATCTTTAGTGAGAAGTCTTCCCATAGATGCCAGCCAAAGGGCGAAATTATGTCTTGGTAGTGCAGTAGAGTTCCATATAATATTTGCATATCTGCACTTCATGTGAGGGCTAGCAAGGAGTGTGTAGCCAGAAGCTGTGGTGTAATAACCAGTGGGTGATAGTAGCCACTTGTTATAATTATCATATCCACCTCTAAAGCCAATCTTGATCTTGTTTATCTTCCTCCAATACCAGCTACTAGTCTGCTTTGGCACATGACTCCAGAATTCCTCATTCTTCAAGTATAGCTCATTTACCCATTTGACCCATAAAGTATCCTCCTTAGATGCCACAGCCCAGATTTGTTTACCAATTAGTGCACGATTCCATTTAAAGCAGTCTTTAAAGTTCAGAGCTCCATGTATTGCAAACAAAATCCCATGCTACCAAGCTTGGTTTCCTAGCATTATGTGCTCCCCATAAAATCTATCTGCATTTCTGTTCAATCTCCTTGATGATGCTAGATGGAAGGAAGAAAATACTTGCCCAGTAAATGTGTAAGGACAACAACACTGAGTTAATCAACTGCACCTTCCCTACATAAGAAAATTTTTTTGATGCCTAGGTCTGAAGTCTTTTGGTGATTTTATCAACCAAACATCTGCAATCTATCTTGGACCACTTGGAAGGTGAGAAAGGGACTCCCAAATATTTCATAGGGAAGTCCCCTTCTTTAAACCCTGAGATGGAGACAATTTGTTGCTTCAGAGAGCTGTTAACCCCTGCTACATAGCACTCAGACTTCCCTTTATTTGCATGTAAGCTAGTTACAATAGCAAAATAATCAAAGGCCTCCATGATTTTCATAACAGATTGTGTTGTGCTTTACAAAAAACCATAAGGTCGTCCGCAAAACATAGGTGATTCAGTTGAAGAGATTTACACATAGGGTGCCATTTGAAGTCACTGAATTTACCAGTGTGTAAGAGGATTCTTGATAGGAACTCCATAACCAAGACAAACAAAAGAGGAGAAATGGGATCCCCTTGTCGAATCCCTTTTTTCCCGTGAAAGTAGCCTTGTGCACTACCATTGAAGCAGACTGAGAAATTAGGAGATTTCACACAAGCCATTACCAGTTTAACAAATTGAGGGGGGAAGCCATAGGCTATTAGCATCTCTTCAAGAAATTTCCAATGTATGGTATCATAAGCTTTACGCAAATCAACTTTGAAAAGGCATCTAGGGGAAATATTTTTCCTCTTATAGTGCTTAATCATGTCTTGGCATATCATAATGTTATGTATGATGGATCTATTGGCAACAAAAGCACTCTGATTAAGAGAAATCAAATCTGGCAACACACAGCTTAACCTCTTACAGAGGACTTTAGATATGCACTTATAGATGGAGTTACAGCAAGCAATGGGTCTGAATTCTGAGGCATATTCTGGATTAGCAACTTTGGGTATGAGGCTGAGATTAGTTGCATTAGCATATTTTAACATAGTGCTTTGTTGAAAAAATTCCGTGGTTGCATCAAATATATCATTTCCCACTATTGGCCATGCATCTTTATAAAAACCACTTCCAAACCCATCAGGACCAGGGCTCTTGTTAGAATCAATAGAAAACATAGCATGTTTTACCTCATCAATAGTAACAGGTGCAATGAGCTTTATTTGTTGTTCAATATTCAGAGGGTAGCTTGACTTGAAGATGAATGCAGTAGCAGGTCTTCTGTTGCTATCACACACGCCCAGCATACCTTTGTAGAAGGAAGTGATTTCACTTGCAATTTCATTAGGTTGGAGGAGTTCATTACCATTAGAGTCCTTAAGCGAGTAGACTCTATTGGTACTTCTTCTTTGCTTCATGATGGTGTCAAAGAACTTTGTATTCTGGTCACCAAGTTGTACCCATGTTGCCTTGCTTATCTGTTTCATGAAGGATTCCTCTGCATAGCTAAACTTCATAAAGATTTTCCTTGCTTCAAGTTCAACAGCTTATGCTTCATTCTTAGAGGGGTTCTGGTTAGCAGCTATCTTAGCAGCAATAAGATCAGCTTTCCTTACATTCAGGCTTCTCAAAGCTTTCCTTACATTCTTCAGTTTATGATAGAATCTAAACATTCTGGAGCCTCTGCAGTCCACCTCCCACGCTTTCTTCACCACCTCAATAAATCTCTCATGCTTCCCCCACATATTGAAGTATTTGAATGGAACATCACCCCTCTTATAGCTGTGCTTGAGAGAGATGATTGCAGTTGAGTGATCTGATACTCCTTCAGGGAGGAATTGGATGAGATAGTCCTCAAAAGTATGAATCCAGTTAGCATTACCAAAAGCCCTATCCAACTTGGGATAGATCCTCATACAATTCTCATGTTTATTATTCCAAGTATATTTACAACCAACCCATCTGAGTTCCTGTAAAAGTGAGTTTTCGATATAATCTTTGAAGTCATAGAGTTCTGCATAGGTAATGTCATTCCCACCAATTCTATCATGAGGAGTAAGCACACTATTAAATTCCCCTACAATCAATAAGGGTTACTGGCATCTAGCACTGAGATCTGAAATATCTTGCCATAATTGAAGCCTACCATCTTTGTCATTAAAACCATAAACAAAACCCACCGTGAAACTAATATGTGTTGCCAACTGAGTAGCTTGACAAACTAGCAGCTGAGCAGAAGAAAAGGAGATATTAACTGAAAAGTTGGATGTATCCCATAATACCCATATGCGCCCTAAGTGGTGATCTTGATGATTTATGAAGGAATCCCAACCAGGAAGAACTTTTTCCTTGCATTTGCTGAAGTTATTGCTTCTAATTTTTGTTTCTAACAGAGCAACAAGCCCAGTTTTATTCTGTTTGCAGAAGAGGGTTACCTCACTCTGCTTCCTGGGAGTATTAAGCCCTCTAACATTCCATGCCAAAATTCTATCCATGCTCCATAGGGGGGACAGGCTCTTCATGTGACACATCTTCTACAGTTGCAAATTCTTGGTCAAGTACAACAAATGGATTTTGAATAGGAATAGATGAGGAGCTAGTAACAGCATGGAGCTGGCTATGATGCTTAAATTGTTGCCATATCTAATTAGCAGATGTCTGAGCTGGTTGCACTACATTATCATGTTGAACTTCAGGGATTGCCTCATCTTCTTTTTGTTGCTGATGTTCCTGCACAGGTTGTTGTGTTTCTTTATTTTGTTTTTGTTGCCAAATCTTCCGACGTGTTTTCCTTCTGCAATTGTGTTCCTCATGCCCATATTGTTTACATAAAGTACACAAGGTTGGTCTCCATTCATAATCCACCACCTGACTCATTAGAACCCCCTTCTCATTTTCAAAATAGACAGAATCAGGAAGCTCGGAACCAACTTCAACTTCAATCAATAATCTAGCATAATTGATGCCATTTTTCAATTCAGTATTCCTATCAGCCATCAAAGGACACCCAATTAGACTTCCTATTTAACTCGAACTAGAAGAGCTCCAGTATTTTATTTTCAAGTTGTCCAGCTTTACCCAAATTGGTACAGAACTCATCTCATCCTTAGAGAAATCAATATTAGCAGCCCAAGGTCTCATAATCAATGGTTTGTTGTCAAAATGATATATACTGGACTGAATCACTTCATCTCGTTGCTCAACCGAATCAAATCGAACCAAAGTAACTGTAATATCCCGATATTTTCTATAATTATTTTATAGATTTTAAATGATTTTTTGAGAGTTATAATTATTCTGAGAAATAAATAATTATATTTCGAGCGATTTTAATATCAGTTTCAGAGATTATATCATATGTATAATATGATATTTTTACGAATGTTATGTGATGGAAAATAATGAATTTGATTTTATTATTTAAAATCGTAATTCGATATTAATTATCCGATTGACGAATTATTTAAATCGGACTCGGAAAATGATTTGAGAACATTCTATCAATTGGCGCGAGATTGTGCANTAATTTCTCAAAATAATGGAAAATCCCTTATATATTACAAATGATTATATTTTTCTATAAATCATTTTAAATATCCAAAATCATTATAAATCTATATATTAAATATAGAAAATATCGGGATATTACATGTTCTCTCTCCCACCTCCCTGCTTTTCCTTTCCCACATTACTGGGTTTACTTTTCCCTCCACCGCCTCACCTCTTGCTTATTCTGCTGTTACTTTCTCTACCGTCGAGCTCTGCTCCGGCCACCATTCACCGGCAGTGTGGGTCGAGGCCCATGGGCCTCCCCTCCTCTCTCTCTCATTTCCCCTGTTTTTCTCTCTCTCGTTTTTCTCTTTGTTTCCCCTGTTTCGGTCGGGTTTTGCTGGCTTGCTGCTAACCACTCTCTCTCCCTCAACTCTCTCTGTTTTTAATCGATTAAAATCGCCCCTGTTTTGGCGTGAGGAAGCTGGGCTTCGACAAGCGCCGCCATGGGCGGGAGGACGGCCACCATGGTGGCTGGACCTCTGACCGCCGTGGCCAGGTCGGCCCCAACCACCGCCACCGCCACGTATCTCTCTCACTCGCTGTTTCTCTCTCTCACTCGCTGTTTTCTCTCTCTCTCTCTCTCTCTCTCTCTCTCTCTCTCTCTCTCTCTCTCTCTCTCTTCACCTCTCTGTTTCGCTACTGGTGGCCGCCACCGCCGTCTGGGTCGCCGGCAAGAAGGCGTCTGGCCACTGGCCAGACCGCCGCCGCGATAACCACCTTCCCGGGCCGCCACCACCACACACAGTTCCTCTGTTTTGGCTTTGCATCTCTATTTTGGTTAATTTCAAATGTTTCAGCTTTTGAGAAGTTTGCTTAAAATGGAAATTTCAGATCTATTTAGAAATGAGATTTTTAAATTGAATTTTGGAATTTAAATGGGTTTCTTTTATTTCATTTTATTTTTTTGATTTTTAGTTAATAAAAATCAGGAAAATACTTCTATGTTACACATTATGAAATTTTGGGGAAAATTAGATTTATATTTGTTACGAGAATTTTGAGAAAAGTTGAGTTTATTATTATCTTATTTTGGAGAGAAATAAATTGATTAATTGCTTTATAAAAGTTATTCGATTTTGAGATTTAAAACTAGATTTTTAGTAAATAAAAATCTAAAGTTTATTTGAGAAAATCAAAAGATTTTGTAATTGTAATATTCAATAGAATTTTTATATAGAAATCTCATTTAGTTAAGTTATAGATTTTTAGATCTATAATTATGGGTTTTCGTTAAATTAATTCTAATACGAATTAATTGGATTCTTTATAGGACCGTAGTTCGTGCTGAGCGTTAGAGCGTACGTTTGGATCTCTCATTTTGCGCTTCGGAATTAGGTAAGCGAACGTGCCTACCTCTTTCATAAACCCTCCAAAACAATAGTTTTGATGTGATATGTGATTATGAATATGTTGTGATTAAATCATGATTTGATTATTGTTAATCACTACGAAAGCATGATTATGTTAAAAGCATGTTATCACATTAATATAGATTATATAATGTGAAAAATACAAATTCTGATAGTATGATGTTCAGATTTGTGATTGGTATCATGTTGATTACATGTTGATTGAGAAATGTGAATCATCCAAACAATACTTGATTAAGTGATTATGCATGTCAAGTAGGGTATGTTACTAAATGATAATTCGTTAATTTCATACGTTGAATTATGGATGGTTAAGTCCCAAGATGTTCATGAGTTATAAGAGCGATGTCTCTAGAAAATGGATTAATAATGACTTGGTAAATAAGTCGAATAATGAATAATCCTATTATGTGAATGAACTTAATAAGAGTGTAAAACTTATGTTGGTACCCATGGAGTAGCCGAGCTGCGTGTATTGAGTTGTCCTTATTATGACAATCTCCGAGATCGATTATATCTCACTGTATGAGGCTCGACAACGTGACCTTGGGATGGAGCATTCCCCATTTATGAAATCCTCTCTGTTTATCTATGTGGTTGTAGAGGTAGTGTGCACACTAGGATCTAGGATCCTTAAGACCATGGCAAGATTCGTATATTTAAGGTGATAGCCTTCCCTTTTCTGAGAATGACATCAGGGACTTGGTTCGGTATTCTCTTTTCCCAGAATGACGTCATGGCTTTGTTCAGTCTTCTGGGGGGGCTCCCTTACTACTCAACAAGACGATTCATTATGTGTTGGTTATCTATGTATTATCACCAATGAAAGATTGAAACCAAATTGGGTATTGGAATGCGTGTGTGGTTGGTAACTGTGCATGCAAATGAATTTCAAAGATTTTATAAAACAAAACTCAGGTAAGAGTTTTATAAAACGTTTTGATAGGGTAGGATGGCGTTTGCTCAGTTTATCTAACTTTTCTTTCCTTTCTTCTCGTTTTGTTTTCCCTACGGGGTCTGTTCGCAGGTAATGGAGTCGAGTGAGGTCGACGTTGATGACCCTTTTTGGATCCTGTCTTTATTATTTTGGGTTGGGTCTGGTTGCCCAATAGATGGGTTGTAATAACTAGACAATCATCTACTATCACTTAGACAACTTGAGATATGTAATATTAAATGTTGTATTTTGTATTATGTTCTTCTTTACTTTCCGCTTCGCAATTGACCTTCGGATTGAGTGTGGCGGTAACGCCCTGGAGTTTCTCGTAATCGTTTTTATCGTGTCATGAAAATGACTTGTCTTGCCTACGGAAATTACAAGAAATTTTGGGGTGTTACAAAGAGCAAATGAGACAGTTAGAACTTATTGCAAAGGAGCACACAACACCTAAAGACAGGCAAACAAAATGCTTACTCCTCTACTCCCCCGCAGAACAGCAGCCTACAACACACTCTCCGGCACCTCGACATCTGGAGGAACCCGATGGACACGGAAACCATACTCATCGAGCCCCAGTTGTACAAAAATACAGTTAGCATATCGCACACAACAATACTAAGCAAAAAACAACTACAAAAGTAACAACAAACAATACATCGGAGTGGAAATTCTCGGCCAAACGCTACGGCACGAACGCTGCATAGGCGTCCAAGTCATACATGCCCTGTGGAGTAGGCACGAGGAAGTCGAAGCCAACTCTGCTTTAGATATTTGTTCCAGAACGTGTAATCAGGTTGATCCCGTGGAAGTAAGAGGCCCGTGTACTCCGGCACAAGCAGCCGAATCACCCTATCACCCAGCAACCACTCAAAGCCGAAGCGGTGTGTGATTAGCACCATCCTCTAATCGGACTAATTGGAGCCATCCTTAGTCCGAAGGCCTCGCACATAACGTTCCTAGGGGAATCACGAAACCTGCACAACACAGTAAGGGGTTTAGAATCAACCACAACCAACTTCCTACAAATATAAAAAATAAGCATACCTGCTCAGGAGTCAAGTCAGCCAAGGCATCCCGAACCTCATCCCGATCCAGTCTAGGTAACCCCGCCAGGGGCTCGCAGCTGGGATCCAGGGACGGTCAACCGTTACCCTGGGAGCTAGGTGGCGAAAATGGTCATACTGCCAAATATGAAACATGCACACCACGAGTTAGAAAATCAAAACATTAAAAGCACGTGATTGACATAAAACAAAAGGGAAGGTCCATACCTCCAAGACCTGCATCATTCCCTGGGAAGCCACCTGCTCGATAGACTCAGAACATGGAGGAGCCTCCTCACCCTCAGAAGGGGAACCTACTCGTCTCTTCTTCCCCTTTGCCCTCCTCGCATCACCCTTCCTCGTCGTACGAAGGCTACAACTCCCCCTCAAGCGCCGGATCGTCACTCCCCAGGATGGAGAGCCCCGGTTAAAGGTAGCCATCTTCTCAAAACTCTCCCTCAAGCACGAGAGATAGAAGAGATGCATCGTCGCCCCCATTAAGAAAAAATAGTGGCACCTAATAGGAGAGCGATAAAAAGGCGCGCTATCTGCGAGTCAGTCATGGTCTCCCTCTCAGGAGAAGCAAAGATGTTAGCCACATCCTTGATCAGGACCTTGCGCTCAAATCCAGCTAACATTTGGAAAGGCTCACCAAACAAGGCCCTTAGCTCAGCCACATTCTCCACTAAGCAATCACCGAACAAGAGCTGCAGCCCTTGGCACGGAACCTGATGCGTGTAAACCAGAGTATGGCAAGTGTACCAGTCGCACAAGTAATATAGAAAGTAAGTTCAAGTATTGTTCCCATGAGTACTAAAGCGAATAAGCACTAAAACAATGAAAATCCTAACTTTATCTAGAAACTTGATTTTATAAGAATTGAATTAATAGAAATTCAAAATAATAACTAAATAAAATAACACAATTAATTGAAAAATAATTAATTGAAACACACAATCAAGAGAAGACACTAGGGTTTCAGGTTCACCAACCAAATATCCGCAGAAAACTAATAATTAATCCCAAGATTTAATTAAACACATGTGACAGCATGTTTTTACTAAGTTAATTGATACGCTTTCTCAAGCCAATACCAAATCTATCTCAAATTATTAACCTACACTATCTCTAGGTAGATTTAAACAGTTTAAGAAGCATTAAGAACAATAAAAAAAACCCATAAACAACAAAACTGTAAGAATCACGTTTGTACTTCTCAGTATTTCGTTTGATTCCCTATTTATATAATTAGATACCAATGCATATAATCACTTCTCAGTCTCATATATGGATAACAAATCAAATCAAAGGGTGATCAAGCCTTTAAATGGCATTAAGAACAATAATATAAATACACATGTAATAAAGATTAAATCATGGAATATAATTAATAGAATTCTACATCAAAAAGGATGGCTACACCTTGGCCCTAGCTAGAAGAATTTAGCTCATGATAAATAATAAAACTAACACCAGAGATTCAAATGAATTTATCAAAACAATTACAAGTTCAAGAAAAACCTACTGCTTGATAAAAGATTCAGTCTTGGCTTCACTTGTGTAATCTTCTTCTTCTTCTTCTTCTTCTTCAATCTCAATGTGTTTCAATAGAAGAGAGGTAAAAGAATAACAAAAGATGACAAAAGGTGACAAAAGGTGTGTCTTAAAACCCTAAAATTATCCTTATATAGCTATGGGAAGAAAAGGGAATGAATAGAAAGTAATTTGGACTCGTAACAGCCCACACGGTAAAAGACATGGTCGTGTCTTTTGACACGACCAAGCCGTGTCTTTTTCTGGTTTCAATATTCCAGCTTTTCTTTGTGTTTTCTTCAATTGTGGAGACATGGGTAACAGACCACACGGTAAAAGACATGGTCGTGTCTTTTGACACGACCAGGCCGTGTCTTTTTCTGGTTTCAATATTCCAGCTTTTCTTTGTGTTTTCTTCAATTGCGGAGACATGGGTCACGTCTAGAGACATGGGTAGGTCACATCTTTCTTGTGAAAGTCTCAATCACATGAGTGGTCACGTCTTCTCCCAAAGCACATCAAAATGCTCCTTTCAAGCCCAACACTCATGTCAACACTTCCAACTTCAATTTTGCTTCAAATCTCTCCAAAAATCTTCTACCTAAACACAAACAAACCAAAAGCAGTAAACAAGAACTAAGAGTAAAATATAGCAAAATATAGTATAAATCACCACTTATCAAAAGCACTGATATCACCGAGAACTCAAATGGAGTAACCATCATTTTACCCACATGGAGGTGGAACTTGTTGGTCGTATCCCAAAGACGCTTCGCCAACCCTTGAGCCACGGTGCAATCTCTTGCTCCCAAGATCAGCACAGTCTCAACCAGACCACCAAACCCAGCCACATCGACCATGGCCTTACTCTCCTTCGATAAAATAGCATAAGGAAGGGCGATTCTCCCAGCACTATCGTAAACATGATGGGAATATTCGGCCTCCTACAGACAAGCAAAGGAATTATAACAACCCGAGAATTGTCCAAGATGCAACAATCCATAAAACATGATCGATTTAGCACACAACTAAACAAATGCCTTTTAGCATAGCGGTGAGCAAAACCGGATATCCGATCCGGTTTTGATCCGAATTTCGGATATCCGGTTTTTCGTATCATTAAAAAAGCGATCCGTATCCGATTCAGTTTAAATCGGATATCCGGTTTTTCGGTTACCCGTTTTTACGGATCGGATCACCGGATAATCCGATCCTAAATCCATTTGTAATAAAATCCCAAATAAATGCTTTGAAAAAATAAATTTTAAAAAAGGAAGAAATTGTGGCGTAAAGAATGAATCGAAGAAACTATCAAAAAACAACTAAAGATTACTACCATTAACTACAGTCTGCAATGGCTTCACTGTGGGTACCCTTCAAATTCCTGCAGGACCTTGGTTTTGGTTTTGAAGTATTAAGAAGCTTAAAGCAAGAAGGTACTGAACTGATGATGGTGGCCAGTAGCAAGAAAAAGAGTATAGTCATTAATTATTTCAACCCAGCAAAAGCACATTTATCCAACCTAATTGTCAAACAAAAGCAAAACCTCACAAACAAACAACAACAAAAAAAAAAAGTAAAATAAAATAAAATAAAATAAATAAATAAATAAATAAATAAAAATAGATACCTAAAATACATTAAGGTTAGCAGTCAGCAAACACCTACTTACCATTATTCCTAATACCCACGAAGTCTTTTTTGGAGTTGGACATTTCCATGGTTAGTAGTAGGAAATTATTATTGACTAAAAAGTATTTAGTGCTGTAACCTGTAGTATGCAGGGCAGTAGATACTTAGTTTAGTGTTTTATATTCTTTAACATTTTTTAGAAAAGTTAAAAATCGGATCGGATACCGGTTATCCGGATTTCAAAATCTCCGATCCGTATCTGTAACACCCCAAATTTTCTAATAATTTATTTGAATAATAAAACTATTTTTCTATTTTGAAAACACTTAAATTAAGAGAAAACTTGGGGTATTACCGCCACATTTATTCAAAAGTGAATAAAAGCAAGGCTAATAAATCAAATAAATGGAATTAATCCAT
>BSSO01005096.1:0-13564 GCA_030267885.1 Mesembryanthemum crystallinum | reverse complement strand
ATCAGATTATTGAGCACAATCACATGAGAAAACCAAGTTCAATTGAGTAAATGGGTCCATAGATCTCTGCCCAATTGGTAAAGTCTTGTAGGGTTTCTTCTCTTTCAGTTGTAGTAAATTCCTTAGTAAAGGTACCCCATGCCAGGTTGTTGGTCTCAATAACCATACCCATTAAAGTATAAGTCGCCATTAAAATGGATTCACAATGTTTTGGAGAGAGAATTTGTGAACATTGTAATAATCTCAAATGGAACTTTTGAACCGCCAAATGACAAGGATTTCTTCCATCTTGTAATAAAACTTGACCTGGTTTGATTTGCTTTCAAAAGAGTGAGTTTTGGATTCTGGATTTATCCTCTGCATTATTACCCAATTCAGATTTATTTTTTTTATTTTTTATTTTTATTTATTATTATTA
Organism: Mesembryanthemum crystallinum; assembly: GCA_030267885.1. NCBI lineage: Eukaryota > Viridiplantae > Streptophyta > Magnoliopsida > Caryophyllales > Aizoaceae > Mesembryanthemum > Mesembryanthemum crystallinum. The sequence goes on along the minus strand of BSSO01005096.1, from coordinate 13,146 downwards.
TTATTATTTTTTGCGTGAGATGAGTGAAAGTGGTGGTGTACACTAGTCGTGGAAGTATTTTTAGGAAGAGAGCGATTACAGGTTGAGGTGAGGATGTAGGGGGTACGAGGAGAGAGAATAGGAGGAGGACAGAGAATCAAAGTTGCCATAGAGGAGAGAGAATGGAGGGGTTGCAGATTGCTCATGGGAGAGGGAGACGGAGAGGAGAGAGAAAAAAGGGGAAATGGTGAAGAAGTGAGGAGAGGGGCATTTTAGACTTTTCACTTTTATTTTTTTGGTTTAAACATTATAAAGTTAACGGTTTTAGCATTCTGTTAGCCCTTGGGTACTGAAGAGCTTGAAACCAAAGTTCAGGGGTACCACTGGCATTTTTGAAAAAGCGTGAATACCTCTGGCATTAGGCCAAAATTTAGGGGTACCATAGGAAATTTCCGTAATAAATATTATGGCTTCTGCCATATATACTCTAGATATATACAAGTGTTGGGGGGTGGGGGGAAGTTTTTCAAGTTGAGCAAAGAAGTATAACCACTCAAATATTCCCTACCAAATTAGAGGTTGATGATGAATTTAATAATTTTTGAAAGGCAAATAAAGAAGGTCAAGTACTTGAATTCATCAAAAAATTACATGTCCTAATTTTAAGAGTCGAATATGTTTTCTTTCATGTTATACACAAGGGCATACAATTTCCATTTCGATCATCAATCCAAATTTTGAATTGTTGTAATTGAAGGTCAAGTACTTAAATTCATCAAAAAAAATTACATATCCTATTGTAAGAGTCGAACATGTTTTCTTTCATGTTATACACAATAAAATTTAACTTCCATTCATCAATTCAAATTTTGAATTGTTTAAATTGATTATTTTCATACATCATACGAGTATAAAGATTAAAGACTATACATGGATCAAAACATTTTGCATTTGAGCCTTTGAGGATGTATGCCTGTATTTATTTTAACTGAAATGAATTAAGTTAATTGAGCTAAATGATCACCAAATAGATAGTACTAAGATGTGAGATTAAGTGAAGATCTTACCACAAAGTATAAAGCATTTGATCATTGATTTGTGTTTTACATAACCTGGTTTCTAGTTTACTTTGCATGGCTTCTGTACTTCAAAAAAAAAAAAAAAAAAAAAAACTAATACTCCTTACGTCTCAATAGATTCTTTACGTTGGACTTTTTTAGGTAAAAGAAAAAAAAAACTTTGACGATTAATTTTGAATGGCATCTTCATAGTCTAGTCAATTAGAGTTTTGTTTTTAGTCGATTTGGTACTATTATGAAACTACCATAATCATGGTACTCTTTGCTTGGGCACTTTGTTGGCGTTTGTCTATGGTAGTGACAGTTAGGGTGTATCACTTCGCTTCAAGAAGCCACCATATCAAATAAATTGAAAGAATGTGTTGGTTATAACCATAATGTGACAACATCTATCCAAGTGTTCGAGCAGGATACAAGACATCATAATAATTTGGTCAAATCAATTCAAAGCATAATACTTGAATTTATGGGAGAGAAGTACTACTCCAATAATGTTTACAAGCAATAGTGACCTTTTATGTATCTTTATCGGTCTTATCACATTTTGAGACTTATTACAAATGGATGCAAAGATGGAGAAAGGTATGGTTTTTCTTTTTAACAAGGATTGTCCTAGAGAAACTTGTTGCTATGACCAAAATTTAAGACGAAAGATATAGAATTTCTAGGCCCCGAATTGCCAAATTGGTCTTTTAAGTTTTAAGTGAGCACCCTTGGACAACTTGGTATTTTAAAACTTAAGTGAGTCAAGATGGGATAAAAAATGAACACAATTGGCACATTGGACCTCAAAACCGGAATCTTAATTTTTATTTAATAAAAAATCATTTTTAATTCCTTTTTGGGCATTTTTCTCCCATTTATTAATTACATAATTGTTTTATTGCCTTTTAAACTTATTTTCTCAGTTTTTTTTTCTTTTTCCCTATTTCCTTCGTTCCATTTCTTCCTTTTTCTTCTTTCGTTTCTTTTAGCTTCCTCACTCTCTCTTCTTCTAATGGTGTTGTGCTGTAACAATAAGAAGAATAAAGAATGAGGAAGTTAAAAGAAAGGAAAGAAGAAGAAAGAAGAAAAGGGGAGAAAAGGGAAGAAAATGGAGGAAATAGGAAAAAAGAAATAAAAAATGAGAAAATGAATTAAAAAAACCCCCTTATAAAATAGACTTTTTGGAAAAAACCCCCTTATAAAAAAAACTTTGTGGGGAACCCCCTTATAAAAAGATTATGTGGTGATTTATAAATGGGAGGAAAATGCCCAAAAAGAATTAAAAATAATTTTTTATTCAATGAAAATTAAGATTCCGGTTTCGAGGCCCAATGTGCCAATAGTGTTCATTTTTTATCCCATCTTGACTCACTTAAATTTTAAAAGACCAAGTTGTCCAAGGATATTCACTTAAAAGACCAATTTGGTAATTCGAGGAACTTCTAAGTGTTCAAAACTCGATCTAAGTGAAATATTATACTTATCCTTTTTGTTTGTTTGAACTATCATTTTTCTCATTTTCTTTCTTGTATTTTTTTTTATCAAGGTGGCATGATGACTTAAATATAACATGGATATTGTGCGATTTATATAAAATATGTTATGTTAAAACAATCTTATATTAGTTATGTATTGGTAATTATGATTGTTGTCGAAAGCAAAACATTATTTATAGATTTTTTAATTAAAAAACCACTCGATATTTTCACTAAAACACAAACATCAAACGACTTCCCTCTATATTATGCAACATGATGTTAATTGCTTTTGATTTTACAAGATAAGAGTACTATAAGTTGACATTAAATAGGCGCTTAAGTTGGAGTATTCTTAACTATATTGTTCATCTCTCAATTTTCATTCATTTGAAACAAAGTTTCTATATATTTTTTACCATTATAAATTTAAAAATAACAAATAATTTACATACGAATTAGGCTGAGCATACCATATACATGAACAACTTCTTTCACAATCCTTTAAAGTGCATGTAAAGATTGTTGGGGAAAAAAAAAAAAAAGCTAACTCATCAACTTTGCACACTCAAATTTCTTAAACCAAACACACATCTCATCACCAACTTCTTCTCCCTCACCAACTGACCTTACAATAAATTCCTACCACCACCACAAGACCCTACAAAAAATACATTTGCTAAAATTTTATTCCTTCATCAATTTATCTTATCAAATGAAACCAGACACCTCCCCACCCATAATCTATTCTTCTTCTTCTTCTTCTTCTTCTTCTTCTACTTCTAGCAACATCTCTGAGATGGGAATAGTGATGCTTGCTTGTTGCATGTTATTGTCATGGATTTTGATCCATAGGTGGAACCAAAGGAACAAGGTGGGTCCCAAGACATGGCCTCTCATTGGGGCAGCCCTTGAGCAACTGATGAATTATGATAGGATGCATGATTGGCTGGTTGAGTATCTATCCAAGTCCAAGACTGTTGTGGTCCCTATGCCATTCACTACTTACACTTATATTGCTGATCCTGCTAATGTTGAGCATGTTCTTAAGACCAATTTTGCTAATTATCCTAAGGTAATTTGTACCAAATGATCTATTTGTTTCAACTGTTGGCTTTTCATCTCACAGTATATGAATGTATATACAGTCACTTTAACACACTCTAAAAAAGCTAAGTAGATATATTATTTGTCTACATTCAACAAGTTTATAAAAGACTAACATGTTCACAATCAGTTGAATATTATTAGTTACAATATTGGACAAAACAATCATTTTCAAGGAATAATTTTGAAGCTATATCAGTACATTTACATTGTATAACCTGATTGAGGAATAAAAATACGAAATTATGTATATGTACTAATCTCAATTTCTTTAACTATGCATGTTGTTTCCATTGTATAACTGACTTGTTTTAGAATACTTATGATATCGAATGAAGGGTGAAACGTACCAATCATATATGGAAGTTCTACTAGGGGATGGAATTTTCAATGCAGATGGTGAAAGTTGGAGAAGACAAAGGAAAACTGCAAGCTTTGAGTTTGCATCAAGGAACTTGAGAGATTTTAGTACTGTGGTCTTTAGAGAATATAGCCTGAAACTTTCTACCATTTTAAGTCAAGCATCTTTTGACAATCAAGCAGTAGATATGCAGGTAATTATCTTTTGACAATCTTTATAGGCAATTATGCAAACTTGAGAATATGGAAATTACTTTAACTATGACATGTCTTGACATTTTCTATGTATACATGATTATGTTTTAGATTAAGTATATGATTTTTATAAAAGTTGCTTTGATCTGTTTATAGGAGTTGTTGATGAGGATGACATTGGACTCTATATGTAAGGTGGGCTTCGGTGTAGAAATTGGAACATTGGCACCCGACCTACCAGAAAATAGCTTTGCTCGGGCTTTTGACACTGCAAACATTATTGTCACCCTTAGATTTATTGATCCATTGTGGAAGGTAAAGAAAATGCTGAACATAGGATCGGAGGCGTTGCTTAGTGAAAATATAAGAGTTATTGATGATTTCACATATTCAGTTATTCGAAAAAGAAAAGCGGAAATAGAAGATTCTAAAAGAGATTGCGACAACATAAAGGTAGCTCAAATATGAAAACTATTTGCCTTCAATAATAATACCTCTTGTTTTAAAATCTATTTTAACAACATTAACATGTAGTGAAATTTTCAGATGAAACATGACATATTATCAAGGTTCATAGAGCTAGGAGAAGATCCAGAGAACACCATGACAGAGAAAAGCCTAAGAGATGTTGTCCTCAATTTCGTGATCGCAGGCCGAGACACCACTGCAACAACCCTTTCATGGGCAATATACATGATCATGACCCATGACCATGTTGCTAAAAAACTTTATTTAGAGCTCAAGACCTTGGAAGAAGAAAGGGCCATTGAAGAGAATGTGTCCTTAATTGAATGTGAGACAGAGGACCCTATATCTTTTAGCCAAAGGGTGTCTCAATTTGCAGAACTTTTGAACTATGATTCTTTAGGAAAATTGTACTACTTGCATGCTGTGGTTACTGAGACATTGAGACTCTATCCTGCAGTTCCTCAAGTTAGTATTTTCTTACACTTTTCTATACATTTGATTTTGTTATTAAAACCAAGTTTAAATATATGAACTGTAATCTCAAACTCAATTCATCATTCCCTTTGTAAAAAGTTTAGCTATTACCAAAATTCTAGATAAGTGACATATTATCCATTTGTTCTAGTACTTTTGCTTAATTATCAACCCCTCAATCATAGAAAATGGAAGTTATAATAACACTTCAAAAAGAATGATTGTCCACCTTGATTGCATGGGAGAATGCAGATGAAACAAAAAATGATAAATTTTGTAGGACCCAAAGGGCATACTGGAGGATGATATATTGCCAGATGGAACCAAAGTGAAAGCAGGTGGAATGGTGACTTATGTCCCATATTCTATGGGTAGAATGCAGTACAACTGGGGCCCTGATGCTGCTTCCTTCAAGCCTGAGAGGTGGCTCAAAGATGGCTTCTTCCAAAATGCCTCTCCATTTAAATTTACTGCTTTTCAGGTATGTTATTGTTCAGTAGTAAATGCTTCACATTTTGTAAGTATAGGTAAGATTGTCTTGAATCGACTTGCTAATCTTGGGTAAGATTTAACGGTGTAGACCCTCAACTCTCCCCTATGTTTTAGAGAATAGGTTGTGATTCGCCTTGAACCATGATCATGTCCGAGAAACTCTTTGTCCCAATCCGAATGTCTCACATTATAAGCATTTATTGCGTGCTAAATACGCAAGAACGCTAAATGAAGTTTTGCATAAGCATGGTGCATAGTATACAATAGGATGGCTTTTCTTCTAAACTTGGGTTACTTTTCTCGAAAATGGTGACTTTTCTTAATAGAAGAGGTGACTCTCTTTTAGAAGAGATATGTGACTTATTCAGAAAGTGGATGACTTTCCTAGTGTATAGCACACCTAGTCCATGCATTTTTTTAGGAGAAAGATCAATCTTTATTATGAAAGTATTAAGATCATGATCAGTTTGGGTTTCATTGTGCTTTTTTGCAGGCTGGGCCAAGGATTTGTCTAGGGAAAGATTCAGCATATTTACAAATGAAAATGGCATTGGCTATTTTATGTAGATTTTACAAGTTCAATCTGGTGCCAAATCATCCTGTCAAGTACAGAATGATGACAATTCTTTCAATGGCTCATGGATTAAAGCTTACAGTTTCCAGACATTGTTAACATCTATCAAGTGCAAGTATAAAATGTTGTGACAACAGTTAGTTACATCATGTATAAACTATGAGCAAATTGTAAGACATTGAAGCTTTTGTTCTGTTTCGATCTATTTTCATATTATATTTGGGTTATATCATAGTGGCTGAAAGGTCGACAAAAAGAAACAACAATGTTATGTCCAAAATTAGAGAAAAGAACGATTCATAACGTGATGAAATTAATTGTCTAAACCAGTTTATTATTAGATCAAAGCCTCGGTTTAGACCAGCTTAAGATTTGATTAAAATGGTAGTTTGGTAAGAGTTCAAAATAAGTTTGGTAATAGTTCAACCCAAGTTTATACAACCTACAATTTACCTGTTTATTCGGAGCAAGAGAAATCTCATCTTCTTCCAAAAAGTTGAACAATCAATGAATGAATTAAATCAAACAACAATCAACAAAGTTGTTCATGAATAAATTTTATTGCCAATGAAGAAATCGGATTAGTTCATTATTTGGACAGATTAGCAGTTCAAACAACTTATTTTCGAATATACCGTCAATGCAGACAGTTTCATAGTATGATTGTTACGACTTTTCATAATTTTAACTAATATGTTTGTCGTTTATTTACTCGTCAGTCTGTCCAATGATCTAAGAATAATTCAAACTTGGTTCTCTTGGGTATCGCAACTAAAAATGTCCAATGGGTCGTGTTGGCATGAGATTCTAGCAAGCTCAATATGATTCCGACACGACTCAACTCGGGCACGATCCTATTTACGAGATACAAACTAGCCAACGGTGTGTCTTACTCATGGCAAATTTCCATGAAATACCGAATACCCAAATACAACAAAACACGACACAACCTGATCCAACTCGAAAACATAGTGTAATAACAAAGCCTTTATCGTGCGTGGGAAGCACGAGGCACGACCCGCCCTGCCCGGGCCTCGTGCCGTGCCTGGGCCGCTCTTGGAAATAAAATAGTCACATCTCGATGCCATAAGCCACAACGGACTTCCCACTCTTCAGTCCTCACAAACTCCACTCTCTCTCCTCACCTCTCCAATGGCAGATCCCACCGACGGCGCCACCTCCTTCTTCGCCGACAAATCCGCCAAAGTCTTCGTCGCCGGCCACCGCGGCCTCGTCGGATCCGCCATTGTTAGAAAGCTCCAAGCCCTAGGTTTCACCAATCTCCTCCTCAAAACCCACTCCGAGCTCGACCTAACCGTCCAATCCGCCGTCGAAGCCTTCTTCGCCGCCGAAAAGCCTAAATTCGTCATCCTCGCCGCCGCCAAAGTCGGCGGAATCCACGCCAACAACACCTACCCCGCCGATTTCATCGCCGTCAACCTCCAGATCCAAACCAACGTCATCCTCTCCTCCTTTTCTCATGGCGTCGAGAAGCTCCTCTTCCTTGGATCATCCTGCATTTACCCTAAATTTGCCCCTCAACCGATCCCCGAATCGGCTCTATTGACCGGCCCGTTGGAGCCGACCAATGAGTGGTACGCCATTGCTAAGATTGCCGGGATCAAGATGTGCCAGGCGTATCGGATTCAACACGGTTGGGATGCAATTTCTGGTATGCCGACGAATTTGTATGGTCCGAATGATAATTTCCATCCCGAGAATTCGCATGTTTTGCCGGCGTTGATGAGGAGGTTTCACGAGGCGAAGGTTAGGGGTGATAAGGAGGTGGTGGTGTGGGGGAGCGGGTCGCCGTTGAGGGAGTTCTTGCACGTTGATGATTTAGCTGATGCTGTGGTGTTTATGATGGATAGGTATAGTGGGTTGAGTCATCTCAATGTGGGGAGTGGGAAGGAGGTGAGTATTAAGGAGCTTGCTGAGCTTGTAAAGGAGGTGGTCGGGTTCGAGGGGGAGCTTGTTTGGGACAAGACGAAGCCGGATGGTACGCCGAGGAAGCTTATGGATAGCTCGGCATTGATGGAGTTGGGATGGCAAACGAAGATTTCGCTCAAGGATGGGCTTGTGGGTACCTATCAATGGTACTTGGAGAACTATGCTGCTGCCAAGCATTGAGCTTCTTGGAGTTGGACAATGATTCAGGTGAAAGAATACTATAACTCCCCCATCTTGATGATAGATAGGAGTGTTGTTTTGTTTCTTTGATATTGTTAATTTGTAGTGTCCATTGCTTGATAGAAGAGTTGTTTTGGATGCCTGCCTGTTTTAATTTTACATTGTACCATTTCTGATTATATGAATCTCGAGGAAGCTTGGTGCTATACGCGAAACTTGATGGTGAAACATCTCATAATCAATAATATTTTGCTCATTTCTTAATGGATTCTGTTCTAGATAGAATTGCTTTTTGAGTATTTTGTTAGGCTATGGATCTTTTGCACATGGTAATGAAACTCCTTATCTTATGCAACTTTCCTCATTCTATTATGCTTGTTGTTTCATGAATTTAGTTTCTTTCTTTTATTCATATATATTGTTAGTGTAGATCAAGCCTTTAACAGGAAGCGGCATGCTTTTGACGTTACATTGGTACCTTTGATATGATTTGATTTCGAAATAGGATTGCCATGCTTCAGTGGCTTCTACATGAATGGAAAATACATTTGCTCTCCTTTTTCATTCCCTCCCTTGCTCTGAATTTCGCTTTATTGCATAATAGAATGCAATAAAGTGAAGTTCATAAAGATTAGATCATAAAAATCGATTGTACAGTCAGACCTTCTGGGTATTAAGATCCCTAAGCAATCCTTTAATGGAAATGGAGTGATGGAGCAATCACAAGTTGACAACAAGGGAGTGGGATTGGTAGCAGCCGTTTTGGAACTGCTTTGGACCGTTATTTATGTTAGTAGACTGAACAATAAAAACTATCATAGAAAGTAGATAGTGTTTGGAGTGTATAAGCAGCAATATAGTATTATCCTTTGGACTCTACGAAGTTAGGGTATAGTGAAACATGCATGGCTATTCTACTATATTTGGGAACCTTTGGGTGTTCTACAATAATAAAAAAGAGCAATTGACTGTGTTTACCAGCATTTGGAAGGTGGCAAGGATTGTGATGTGGAGAGTACACTAGTAGAGTCTATTGTTTTTTAGAAAAGGTCATGAAAATTGGGATTGGGCCTTGGTTGATCAGGTTGCTCTGTTAGGATGAGGCTGATTATGCCACTATATACACTAGCAAGGCCACAAGTGTAAATTGCATTGTCCAGTGAGGCTAGCATATACTCCCTCCGTTCCTTAAAAACTCTACCATTTTCCTTATTTGGATGTTTCACAAAAACACTATCATATCTCTTTTGGGTAAAAAATTTGTGGTGATAAACACTAAAGTGGTGGGCCAAATGAGAAGGCACATGCAAAAATCAGCTTGCATTGGTTGTTGTGCAAAAAGCAAATGGTAGTGTTTTTAAGGAACGGAGGGAGTACGTGTTATATGTGGCATGTGCAAATGCAAATTATGCCTGCAGCATGCGCATGTGCACAACCTGTGTCTGTGCCAATTCATACAACCATGATGTTGCGTGCTTGTAGGCTGTACAGCCAAATAATAGGTGAATTTATACTGTTTTATTGTTTGTGCCCATGCTTAATAGATTTCATTGATATTTGGAAATGCACAATGAGATAAGGGTGAAATGCAATATATATACCTTGAAACAGGACAACATATGCATATGAAACCCCTCTCAATATGCAATTAACAATTACCTATGAAGTTTATTAAAGGGTAGTATGTACCGGAGTGCCGTTAAACACATTAGATTCAATTGATGATTGAAAATGCACGTTGAGATAAGATTAAGATGCATTATATGCACCTTGAAACAACATAATAAATCAGCATGCTTGAATTTTACTTGGGGAATGGATCTTGAAATAAGATAATAAAATGCACTTTATCCCCGTCTCAATGTTTATTTGACAATTATCACTAGCATATAATAAATGTTAGACAAATTGTATGTTACTAATTTTTTTTATAGCATAAGTATTACTTTGAATGAGGGAAGGTATTAGTTTGGGAAAAATATTACTTAAAATTGCATAAGTATTAGTTCGAATAAAACATAGTACTCCCTCCGTTTCTTAAAAATACTACCATTTGCTTTTTGCACAACAACCAATGCAAGCTGATTTTTGCATGTGCTTTCTCATTTGGCTCACCANCACTTTAGTGTTTATCACCACAAATTTTTTACCCAAAAGAGATATGGTAGTGTTTTTGTGAAACATCCAAATAAGGAAAATGGTAGAATTTTTAAGGAACGGAGGGAGTATTAATTTGAATATTAAAAGTATAAGTTTTTTATATTACAAATATTAATTTAAATGAGAGAAAGAGTTAAAAGTATCGTATTAAATTGCATAAGCATTACTTCAAATGAAAAGATGTATTTATTTTTGAATGAAGTGTCAAATAAAAGTAAGGGAGACATAGTTAAATAAAACATAATGCCTTAAATAAACAAGAGAACAAGTTGAGATTGGTGGGGTACACTTCACATTTCTCGGTCCAGCTACCAGTAGCTACGAACTTTCTTAATTGTATCAAAACAGACATGCGGGGCCCACATGCCCCTGCAGCAACAGAAGCACACGTGGGGCCCACCTGCCCACATACAGCTGGACAGACTCTCCCCAGGAGTCCGTCGCTTGTGAGTTTTTGCGTATATTTAGTTACAACAACCACCACCCAGGAACGCTCCTACTTGGGATAGGGTATGGGGAGGTTCGGAGTAGTAGAGAGAGTGTTTTTGATAGACCTACAAAAGAATTTTCGATTTCAATAACAAACTAAAGTATTCTAAATACAATTAGTGCCGAAATTTATGAAAGTGGAATAGTGGGAAGAAGAAAATTCATTCCATTTGCCACATGGAGGTTTGATTATTAGATTAGTTGTGTATAATTTCATGAAATTATACACAATCAATCTTGGCCCTCCATATGGCAAGAATATGGAAATAATATTCTTCTTGCTGTTTATATAGCAATAATAATCCTTTTCATTTCGAATTTGAATGGATGAAATAAAATTAGAATTTCAAAAGGTAAAAACTTGCGAGAGACGGACTTCTGAGGAGTGTACTGACAGCTACATGTGGCTGCTTGTAGGGGACATGTGTGCCTCGCATGTCTTTTTTGGTATATAAGAAAATTCGTAGCTGCATCTCTTATGCAAAATGTGAAGTGTACACGATCAAACTCAACTTGTTTTCTTGTTTATTTCAGATTAAGGTGCATAATTATATGCACCTTGAAACAACATAATAAATTAGCATGTTTGAATTTTACTTGTGAAATGGATCTTGAAATAAGATAATAAAATGCACTATATCCCCATCTCAATGTGCATTTGACAATTATCAGCAGAATCTAATAAATGTTAGACAAATTATATGTTACTAATTTTTTTGTAGCATAAATATTAATTTGAATTAGGGAAAGTATTAGTTTGGGAAAAATGTTACTTAAAATTGCATAAGTATTAGTTCGAATAAAACAAAGTATTAATTTATAACACAAATATTAGTTTGAATGAGAAGCATAAGTATTACTATGAATGAAAAGATGTATTACTTTTTGAATGAAGTGTTAAATAAAAGTAATAGGCATGGGAGTAGAAATAGTTATATAAAACATAATACCTTTAATAAATAAGAGAATAAGTTGAGCTTGGTGTTGTACACTTCACATTTCTTTAAGAGATACAGGTGCAATTTCTATTAGCTACGAATTTTCTTATTTTATCAAAACAGACATGCGGGACCCATATGTCCCTTTTAACAACAGCAGCACACATGGGCGTGGGCCCACCAGCCCACATATAGCTGGACATACTCTTCCCAGGAGTACATCTCTCGCAAGTTTTTGCGTATATTTAGTTACAACAACGACCACCACTCAGGAACGCTCCTACTTGGGATAGGGTATGGGGAGATTTGGATGTATGCAACCTTTCCTCTAAGTAGTAGAGAGATTGTTTCTTATAGACCTACAAAAGACTTTTCGATTTCAAAAACAAACTAAAGCATTCTAAATACAATTAGTGCCGGTATATATAAAAGTGGAATAGTGGGAAGAAGAATATTCATTCCATTTGCCACATGAAATTATACACAATCAATCTTGGCGCTCCATGTGGCAAGAATATGGATATAATATTCATTCTTGCAACATATATAACAATAAGAATTTTTTCATTTCAAATTTGAATGGATGAAATAAATTTAGAATTTCAAAAGGTAAAAACTTGCGAGAGACGGACTTCTGGGGAGTGTACTGACAACTACATGTGGCCCCTTGTAGGGGACATGTGGGCCCCGCATGTCTTTTTTGGTACATAAGAAAATTCGTAGCTGCATCTCTTATACAAAATGTGAGGTGTACACGACCAAACTCAACTTGTTTTCTTGTTTATTTCAGGTATTATGTTTTATATAACTATGTTTATTGCCATGACTATTATTTTTATTTGACACTTCATTAAAAAGTAATAGATCTACTCATTCATAGTAATACTTATGCGATATATTATGATACTTCTGTTTTAAACTCATACTTATAATATTCAACTAAATACTTTCCATAAATAAATATAATATTCAAATTAATATTTTCTTTTATTCGAATTAATACTTTTGCAATTTTAAATAATATTTTTTTCCCAAACTAATACTTTTCCTCAGTCAAATTAATACTTATATTATAAAAAATAATACTTTTAATATTTATTCTAATATTTTCTTCGGAAATTTCCTGTGGTACCCCTGAACTTTGGCCTAATGCCAGTGGTGTCCACGCTTTTCCAATAATGCCAGTGGTGTCCACGCTTTTCCAATAATGCCAGTGGTACCCCTGAACATTGACTTTAACA
>BSSO01005095.1:0-13564 GCA_030267885.1 Mesembryanthemum crystallinum | reverse complement strand
ACCAGAACATAAGAGAAATGGCTTGAAATAAGAGGGAGATGCTTAGGGTCATTTGGACTTAGTTTAAGGCTATTTTAACACCTACTTCCAAAGGTTTGCACTTGTTAGAATTTAGTAAACACAATTCTCTCCGTGGGATCGACCCTTATTTACCATATACTATGTTTTAAATATTATATTTCGATGGGATACAAGGTTTTAATTTGTGCGGTAAACGACGCGTATCAAGGAGCTTCCCCCAGGGCGAGGAGCTTTGCGCAATGAGGAGTTGTTGGACCGTATCAAGGAGGCTGCTTTTTCTCAAGTAGTGGTTAGTGACCTAGGCGCGATTTGAGTGATGCTGGGAAGGGGTGCCGATTTTCCTGAGAAAAGAAATACAGAACACGAAAATTCCGATTTTTGTAAAAACATTATTAAATGCCCAAAAGAGGGAGTTATGTGCTTTAGGAGAGGTGGTCTCGAGCTCGAATTGGGGCGAAATGGTCCCAAATGGTATCGGAAGGGGGAAACCGGGCAAAATTATGCCGCCGGCCTAAAGTAGCTCCCACCGGTGCGGCGGTGGGTGCTCTTTGGACTGGTGGGAGCTTCAGCCAGTTTAGTCCCATTTTGTTGTTTTGTGATAGTTTTTTCCTATAAATACGGGCTTGGGTGACCTTTTCCTACTCATTCTCGCTCAACATCCTCTTCTAGAGTGAGAGCTAGAATTGAAAGAAAGATATGTCTGAGTTCACGAAAGCTTTTGACGCTTGGATGAGTGACATCTCAGTTGAGGAGAGGCAAGCTTTAGCTTCCTTTTCCTTAAATGCTTTTTTTCTCTTTGAAGCAAGTGAAGATCTTTTGGGGGTTCCTCAACGTGGCGATTGGCTATTGGGACCCACTGTTCCATGTCTTCCATTTCGGGGATCGCGAGTTGTGTCCCCTTGTTGAGGAATTTGAAGCCACTGCCGGTTTCTAGGGCGGTGCCCCACCTTCTATTCCTTCCCTTGAGAAGGATCTCGTAGTGGACCTTTCCCGTATACTGGACTTATCATGAGGGGAGGTTAGGAACCTCCTGCGTGGTGATGAAGTTGACATGGTGGGGCTGGTTGTGTGTTTTTCCGCGGTCTTAGACCCCCATGAAGTCATGCGGATGCGCTTTAGATGGCATGCATTCATGTTTTGCCTATTCCATCGTTTTTTATTCGTTCGTGGGCAAGAAGGATCGAACTGGGAAGATGTCTCTCTCCTGAAAGTTGTGGAGCAGGTTCAACGAGACAGCTCTCCCTTTCCTCTCGTGGTGGGCGAGACTTTGCTTGGACTGGATAGCCTTGAGGCCGATTGGAGGGGTACCTATGCCGGGAGTCCCTTACTCCTCCAAGTGAGCTTTTATCTTCCTTTTCGCCGCGTTTGGCATGTTTTCTGTTGATTACTAATGGTTTCCTTTGCTTTTGCTAGATTTGGCTTATGGAGCACTTGTCACTGATTGAGAGGCCCATCGACCCTATCAGGTACTCGGCGAGGAAATTTGACAGCTCGTAGGAAGTGTCAGCTTCAGAGGACTGTGGAGGAGTGGCAACAGTTCTTTAATGACATACCAGTGGTTCGGTATTATGTCCATTGGTGGCACTTGGGCGACATGGTGGGGTGCCATGAGGCCACATCCTACTCTCGGCTCCTTGGGTTGAAGGACATCACTTTTGTCTTCCCATGTCGAGTAAGACGGCAGTATGGCCTACGACAACTCATTCATTATCAGGACTGCGCAAGGCCCGTCAATAGGCCGCTCAAGGCCACCTATATTTTCGTGTGGGAGAGGTATTGGAACATCCTTCCCTGATGGAAGAAGCCTGATGTTTGTGAAACCACTTATGTTTCCGATGAGTACCACAGATGGGTGTTCAGTGGGGTCCCTGCTAGGATTGTGATTCTTCAAAGTTCTGAATGGGGGAGAGTCTCCAAAGCGTCCGAGATTTGCACCCTGAGGAATTCTAGCATTGTCATTGATGAAGGAAGGCGAAGAAGGCATGGTTAGATCTCCGGTCAATCCGACGGAGGAAGTGGAAGTGAAAGGAGAACGGATAAAGTGAAGGAAGGTACCGCGGAAGAGACATCCGACGAGGTGGGGTCTTCCCAATCTTCCTAAGTGTGGAAGCGGAGAGGGATTGAGGACTCTCCCGTCACTGGGTCAAGCTCATTTAGGAGTGTGGTGCTTTATTTTGTATTTTGGTTTTTTGTGGTCTACTGACTGTTTATAGCTTGTGGGCCCTTCTAGTTGCTTTGTAATTAAAGGTGCTGTGCCCCATGAGTTGCCTTTGTAATTAAATGGCTTAATCAATGAAATGAGTTTTAGTTTGAGAAAAATTGTTTGTCCATTTTGTGAAAAAGTTAGGAAAAACGAAGTTTTTACCTAAAGCCGAAGCGTAAAGCCTTTATTTGATCAAGATTGATAATGAAGTGAACTCGTCGAACGCAAAGCTATTAAAGGGGCCGAACCTCATAGTGAGACTGCCTACATATCCCGGTTGGGGAATCAGGCCATTCGTAGTTCACGCTTGCGACCAATCGTTGTGTTTTTTTTTTTTTTTTTTTTTTTTTGACGAGTTGGTGCCAGATTTGTCAGGTCGTGTTTGCTGATGCTTGTTAGGCGTAGAACCGCTTGAGTTGGTCTAGGTTGGTGAGTTGGGAGAACTATTGGCCATCGATGTGGGAGATCTTGACCGCTCCGCCGCTTAGGATCTTTTAAAAGATGTATGGGCCGACCCAATTCGGCTTGAACTTGCCTCTCGGGTCCGTGATGGGTACCCGGATTTCTTTCAACACAAGGTCACATTCTTGGATGTTGCGTGTTTTGACGAATATGTTGAACTGGCGTGTGATGCGCCGTTGATAGATGTGTGATGAGTGTAGTGCTCTTAACCTCTTCTCTTCTAGAGTGATGAGTTGATCGTAGCAGGCTTTGATCCAATCGACCTCAAGAATTTGACTCTCGAGGGCAACCCTTATGGAAGGTACTTCGAGCTCAATTGGTAACACAGCTTCCATACCGTATACCAGGGAGTACCGGGTTGTGCCCGTTGATGACCTGATGGAGGTGCGATACCCCCATAAAGCGAAAGGGAGCTTATCGGGCCAGTCGGAATAGTTCACGACCATCTTTTGATGATCCTTTTGATGTTTTTGTTGACGGCTTCGACGACCCCTTTTGTTTGAGGTCGATAGGTAGAGGATCGCCGATGTTGGATTTTAAAGGCCGTCAAGAGCTTCGCGACGTCCTTCTTGAAGTGTGACCCATGATCGCTTATGAGTTCGTGGTGGAACTCCATACCGGGGGATAATGTTGTTGCGGTTGAATTTAGCCACTTGTTTCGAGGTGAGCTTGGCGGAGGATTGTGCTTCGACCCATTTGGTGAAGTAGTCGATAGCCAATAGGATGAACTCCTGACCTCCGGTTCCTTTGGGTGTGATTTTTCCAATGACGTCTATTCCCCATGCAGAGAATGGCCAAGGAGATGTGAAGGTGCAAAGTTCATGTGGAGGAAAATGTTGGAGATTGGCGTGGACTTGACACTTGCACTTCTTAATGAACTGATAGCAATCGGCCTCCATGGTGGACCAATAGTATCCGAGCCTTAAAATCTTGCGTGCGAGCAGGTTAACTCCGTAGGGTGCTCTTTTGTATAGCTTGTTTTGGATCAGGACGAATTGGGCGGCAAACGTCCTTGGCGTTTGTTGTACTTTACGAGATGATTTGGAAGGATAAGTTCCATGGGCCACGTAGTTGAGCACATCCGTGTATCACTCCTCATTTTCGTTGTTGCATATCTCGCCTTGTTCGCAGTAGGAAGGCTTACTATGTCTTTGTATCTGTATTGGGAGCATCTCGACAGAGTTGGGGATGTTGATCATGGAGGCTAGCTTTGCCAAGGCGTCGGCGAATTGGTTATCTTCTCGTGGGAGGTAGGTGAATTGGATGTGGTCGAAACTGTTGGTTAACCTTTCGAGATGTTCTTGGTAGGGTGCCAAGCTTTCGCTCCTAACCTTCCATGTCTTGGATACTTGGTTGATGATGAGTAGGGAGTCCCCGTAGACCTGGAGCCTTCTAATGCTGAGAAGGATTGCAGCTTGCAAGTGAAGAGTTCACGCTTCATATTCAGCGGCATTGTTTGTTACCTCATAGTCGAGTTTAACTGAAAGAGGTGTATGTGCTCTTTTGGGTGAAACCATGAGTACCCCTATGCCGAAGCCCTTTTGATTCGAAGCTCCGTCGAAGTAGAGTTGCCAAGAGTCTTCTTTAATGAATAGGAGGTGCTCATCAGGGAGTTCGTGGTTGTCCTGTGGACCGGAGATGGGATACTCAGCTAGGTAAGTAGAGACAGCTTGTCCCTTGAGGGTTTTGATCACTTCGTATTTGATGTCGAATTCGGAAAGTAGGACCATCCATCTTGACATTCTTCTGTTAAGCACCGGCTTTTCGAACATGTAATTGAGTGGGTTTAACCGCGATTTGAGGTGGATCGTGCTGTGGAGGAGATAATGTCTTTGCTTCCTGGTGGCCCTGACCAGGGCGAGACTCATCTTCTCTGTTGCGTTGTAGCGTGTCTTGTAGTCCAAGAACTTCCTGCTTAAATAAATGGCCTTCTCTTTGCTGTCTTGGACCTGGGCGAGCATAGCCCCCATGGCCGTGCTGGTCACTGTAAGATAGAGAATCAATGGTTCACCTGATGTTGGGGGGACCAGGATTGGAGGGTTAGCCAAATATTCTTTGATTTTGTCAAAGGCCTCCTGACAATCGTCGTCCCATTCCGTTTTGACATGGTTTTTGAGCTTTTTGAAGATAGGCTCGCATATGATTGTCAGCTTGGAAATGAAGCGGCTTATGTACTGTAATTTGCCGAGGAAACCTTTGATTTCAGTTTAGTTGGTGGGTGGAGGCATGTCCACAATTGCTTTGATCTTGGATGGATCAATTTCGATGCCCCGTTGGCTGACTATGAAGCCTAGCACCTTGCCAGCGATGATGCCGAAGGCTCACTTTTGTGGGTTGAGTAGCATGAGGTACTTGCGGAGTCGGTTGAAGAATTTTCTGAGATTGGGCAGGTGCCCTTCCCATGTGAGTGAGGAGACAATCATGTTGTCGACATATACTTCTACCTCTTTGTGCATCATGTCGTGTAGAATGGTTGTAGCTGTTTTCTGGTAAGTAGCACCGGCATTCTTGAGCCCAAAAGGCATTTTGGTACAACAAAATAACCCCCAGTGGGTGATGAAGGCTGTTTTGAGCTTGTCGTCTAATGCCATTTGTATCTAATTGTATCCGGCGTACCCATCCATGATGGAACGGAGTGCTTCCGATGTTGTGCTGTCAACCAAGATAGCGATGTGCGGCAGAGGAAAGTCGTCTTTTGGACTGGCTTTGTTGAGGTCACGAAAGTCTATGCATACTTGGACTCTCCCGTCTTTCTTAGGCACCGGAACTATCTTTGCTATCCAATCAGCGTACTGCACTGGCTCGATGGATCTGGCTGTTAGCTGTTTCTAAATCTTGTGCTTGATTTTGAGTGCCCACTCACTTTTAATGCGACGTAGCTTTTGCTTAATCGATTTGGCGCCGGGAACGAGGGGTAAAGTATGTTCGGCGATGCTTCTGTCTATCCCCGGCATATCAATGCGCTCTACGGGGGATAGGGATGAGCCTATCCGTACTTGGCGAGGCTCGTCCCCTTCTCCTGCTAGATTGACGAGTTCAGTTTCTTCAATTATCGAAGTCGATTGTTTGTGTGCAGTTAGTGCTTTGATTAGTTCTTTAAGCAACTCATTATTTTCGTTGTTAGCAACTAGAGAGTCCGGAGAGTAAGCGGAAACGGATTTCATTTCATTAGCGGAAAGGAAAGGTACAACAACAGGAGAGACATACTCAGTGGGGATAGTGGGGACAATGCCTGACTCAAGGGGGAATGACTCAGACTCAGACTTAGAACTAGACTCAGGATCGGAATCAGTCTTGGATTCGGAAGCGGCCGCTTAGCTGTTGCGGATCTTGATTTTGATCTGACGACCGTTGGAGGAGGTCCATTTGGTAGAGTAGCTCGAAGTTCGGACTACCTCTGGTGCTGGTGTGATAAGCTTTGTAGGATCGAAGCCTTCATCAAGGAGTGATGCATTAAGGGCAAGGCGTGAGGCTCGGTCGGGGCCACGGTGCTCTTAGTCGAATAGAAGACCCATGGACTTGTTATTGATGTTGCTGATCCAATCCGTAGGGGACTTGGTTGCTTGCGGGAGGTCGAATGCCTCCTGAGTGCTTGTGTAGCAGTCATGAATTATCTCGAACCCGGGGACTTTCTTTCCCGTTGAGATCAAGTAGTGCGGTTCGGGGAATCCATAGTTCGGGGTGGAGTTCCCTTCTTTGAGAAATTGTCCGTTGAGGGTGAGTGAGTAGAGGGGCATTGGCTCGAGGTAGCTTCTATCCTTCTCTTTCATTTTCTTCTTAAAAGCCTCCCGACGTATGTAAGCTTGGATTTCGGCTTTAGTTGGGGTGTAGCCTAGACCAAAGAGGTCGTTCTTGGTTTCGGTGGGCCAAGAAAAGGTGTCTCGAGTGGGTAGAGTGCCCAGATACATGTCGGGGAAGTAGCCCTGTTGACGGAGGATAGCATTGACGGTGAGATTGGAGCAAGGATTGTTTGGATCCTGTTCGAGGAATGATATGGTCTCAAATCCCCAAAAGTATAGATCTTCGTCGCCGTGCTCGATCTTAAGGATAGGATCTTTGTCCACGGAGGCCAATAGGGTGTCGGCTAAAACCTCGACCAAGGCATCCCCTACCATCATTTTGACCTTTTGGTGTAGAGTGGATGCAACGGCGTTGCGACTGTAAAGCCATGGGCGACCAAGGAGTAGGTTGAATGAGGCGGGAATGTCGATGACCATGAATTGCGTCATTTTCTCAATGGTCCCTATATTAATGTTAGTAGAGAACGAGCCAAGAACTTCTCGCTTGGTGTTGTCGAATCCTCTTACACCTTGAGTGGCGTGTACAAGGTCTTCCTTGTCGATCCCCTAGTGAGTAGCGGTCCTTAGAGGGAAAACATTCACGGCGGAGCCATTTTCGACAAGAGTCATGGGTAGTTGCTTTTGCTTGTATATCACCGTAAGGTAGAGTGCCTTATTGTGTTGAGGTCCATCTTTGGGCAAGTTGGCTTCGGAGAACGTGATTGCTTGGGAGTTCTTACCCTTGACTAAGAGCCCTACCAACTCCTCCGAGGTGGCTTGAGGTGACATGGTAGCGTTGTTGAGTGCATCTAAGAGTGTCTTGCGGTGTGCTAATGAAGTAGTGATGAGTTACCAAATGGAGATATCGGCTTTTGTCTTTTGGAGTTGTTTCAAAAGCCTCTGTCCATCATCCTCTCGGGGAGGCTCGTTAGAGGGTGCCGAATTGACCTTGTCGGTGTTAGCTGGAAGAGGATTCTTGTCTTGGGAACCGAAGCCTGGTAAACTCACCCCGTTCTCGTGAGGTGTTCGATAGGAGCGGTTTCATCATCGGAGAGCTCATACCACTCTTTCTCCTTCTTGACATGGTTGACGTACCATTCTTCTTCATCGTCATCACTGTCCCATATCTGAGCTACCATGTCGTCAAAGTAGTCAATGGGGTAGGCGGAACGACTTCGTGAATCGGTGTGATCCACCTTGAAGGGTCGAAGCTAGCCTGATTGGTTGAGATGTGGAGTGCTCCCAAGGGGTTGCTTTTGTTGTTAGGAGGTGGAGTCACCTTAGGAAGTGGGATGGTCCCATCGTCAATGAGTGCTTAAAATCTCTTTTTGAGGGTGATGCAATCCTCGATGTCATGTCCCATACCTCGATGGTACTTGCAAAAGGCATTGTCATCCCAAAACCGAGTTCTCTTGTCTTCGGGCGGATCGGGTGTAGGTCCGATAGGAGAAAGGATCCCCTTCTTAGTCAATCGTTCCAGAGCGTGAGCATAAGTCATACCAATAGGAGTGTATTGGAATCTTCTTTCGAGCCTCTCGGAGATGGCGTTGACTTTATTTGCTTAGGGAGTCGAGTTGTACTTCTTCGTGTTGCTATTGTATGTAGCTTTTCCTTTTCCTTTGTTGGCCAAGAGGTCATCTTCAATGTGCACGTCTACGTCATTAAGTTGAGCGTATGTGCTAATAGCTTGATACTTCAAAGGCTCATGGTACTTAGGTTGAAGATTGAGGATGAGGAGGCGGACTTGGCCCTTTTCGGTAGGGCGGTCGATCATTTCGGCCACCTTACTCCTCCATCTCTTGACGAAGCTAGTGAAGCCTTCGTTGTCTTCATGCGTGATGATTTCTAGTTCCCTTAAAGTCATGGCTGGGACCACATTGTCGGCATATCGAGCGAAGAAGATAGCGGTCAACTCTCCCCATTGTTGGACCTTTTGTGGGTCCAATTTGAAGAACCAACTCCGGACAGCAGTATCCAAAGTTTGAGGAAAGATGTGAACATAGAGAGACTTGTCCACTCCCCTTAGACCAAGTGCGGTGGTGAACGCTTGGAAATGATCTTGCGGGTTGTAGTTGCCTTTGAAGTGTGGGACCTCCGGCATGGAGAACTTGGTTGAAAGAGTGCCTTGAATGTTAGGGGTCACTCCCTCGTTGTTGTTCATGAAGTCATTAAAGATTTGAGTCGTAGAAATGACTTTCTCGGGGTGGGTCAGTTTTGACTTGAGGGTCTTGACCTCATTGCTCTCGGGAGGTGGAGTGCCTTCCCTAAGTTGAATGTTGTTGAGGCGGTTACTCAAATACTGGAGCTCTCCGACCACTTGGGCAATAGTGGGTTCGAGTGGTGCATCAAGTGCCATATTGAGTATCGGTGTAGCTTCGTCGGACCAAGGAAGTGAGTATGTCTGTACTGCGGGATCGGACGTCTGACGTATCAAGCTTGAACTGGGTGTTCTAGTCCACAACGGAGGGCCGTACCTTCTCCTTTGGTCCCCTCTCCTGAATGAGGGAGGGTCGGGTCTTAGCACATGACTCAAAAAGGAAAGATTTTTGACAAAGGGATGAAGGGGGAGACCCCCGGAGTTGGTCTCGACATGGTCGCTAGGGTCGTTGCGTGCTTATGCCAAAGGTGACTCTTGACTTGCAAAAAGGGAGAAAAAGAATTTGTTTGTTTGTTTGTTTTTTTTTTTTTTTTTTTGTGGAAAGTAAATGACTCTTAAGGACGAGACTCTCTTTCTTTTGTAAAGAGACACCTAATCCTAGGGTTTCTGAATTAGTAGGTTAGTCAAACAACATGTAGGCATAAAAGTCATCAAGCATGCGGATGGACCATGATACTTTAGTTATGCCTAGGCATAGGTTATAGTTCGACTCGATGGGCTTAGGCTCGGGGCTAAAATGACGTCCCTAATCACCCACGGTGTTTGTAGGGCAACTAAGAACGGCGTCTATCCCGCCATCGCGTTGATGGTAGGGAAAGTATTGTGTGTTGGGAATGTATGTACGCGCGCTGGCCCCTAACATCGAGTGGACGCATATTGTCCAACAGCGCACAATACAAACCCAGGGGTGAAATTCTAGTAGATAACGTGAGGACTTCAAGTGAGACTCTTATGCAAATATGTATGTATGAATGCAACGGGCAAGATGTCATATGAAATAAATGGCAAGAAAGGCATTATCTTGATTCAAAATTTCAGAACCGCATTCTCTTACTCATTTATTCCCTAGTGAAGTCGCCAATCTGTGGGGCCCTCTGCCCCCGCATTCACTGCATGCCCGGGGCGTTCGCGCTTTTTCGTTCTGTTTTTATTGGGGGTTGTCGTAACCATTTCTTATCATGTTTTGCTTGATTTGTAAGGTGAAGATGTCACCACCGTATTTGAGGAATACGGAAACCGTAAAGGCGCCAACCACGAATATCTAGAAAGATACCATGATCGTGCCAAATTGTGACTTTGATGCCCAAGGAAGGGAGATGTTGAGTTTGGGAATGCGAAGTCTACTCAAATGATTTCAAGATAATGCAATTATGCCCTTTATTCACATGATATCCGTCATACCATTTATTTGCCCTCAACTATGCATTAGCTACGTGGGTTGTCGCGAATAATCTACCAAGAAGCAAGCTATTTTGTAAAGGCGATCACTTTGATGGTTAGCAAGATTTCATGCAATTAGGATTAATTACCTCATCATGCTAGATTTTTGGGTGAAATTTAGCCATATGTACATGAAGATTCAATTTGGGAAAGGTTCAATTTGCACACAAGAACACAATCAAGTAAAGTATAACCCTTTGTTGATCGCCCTCAGGATGGTTACCTTGTATCGGAGCTCCTTTGTTCGGATCTTCCTCAAGCTAGTAACCCCAAGAGGAAGGCTTTTTGTGGTTTGTTTTGTGGAGTGAGGGTGCTTAGGATGTTTGGAGAGTTTGTTTTTGTGGTTTCTTGCCAATCACAATGGTGTTCTTAAGAATTGTTCTTTTAAAGAGAGGTTAATTCTCTTAAACATGGCTCTTAAGTTTCCAAATGTGCTCTCTTGATGCTCTCCAAAAAGTCCTCCCTTGAATGAAGGGGTTTAGGACATATTTATAGGTACCAAAATGCGGAAGGAGACGAGGTAAAAGAGGTTCGGGACCATATGCTTCCACCGCCAGACCGACGCTGAGACCGGTCTGGCGGTCTTGAGACTGGTCTGGCAATCTCAAGACCGGTCTGGCGGTCTGAGGATCGGTCCGGCAGTCTAAGATTTTTGCTGTACGATCGATTTCTAATTGGTCAAGAACGCAAACGTAAGATGTAATTAAAAATCCCAATATGGTATGTATCCATGGATCTGGATGCATTTGATATTCCCGGGGCATTTTGGGTGGATATTTGATCTGTTTACTACTCCATGCTCGGTTTTGTACCGAAATACAAATACGTCCATAACTTTTGATCCGGGACTCCGATTGACGAGCCGCTTGAAGTTCTGGAAAGCTTAGAGCAAGGGCTAGAAGGTGAGGGTGAGAGTTGGGTCCTATCCTCTTGGGGTCTTTCACTTGAAGAGGGGAGCCCGTCATTTTCGAGTGTGCCATGTTGTTCGTCATAGGGCGGTGCAGGACTTAAGAGACACTGGGAGGGGTGTCTACACCCACAGTCTCTAGTACAATACTCTTCTCTAAGCTAATTGGGTTTCAAAGCCCAGTTTAATTAAAACAAAGATTAAGGCCTTTTAATCCAATAAATCGATTTGATTTCTAATTAAGTCATTTCAAATAATAAATGATATATTCTCAATTTCTTTAGAGAATTAATTATAAGAATTTAATATTTATTATTAAATCTCATAATTCAAATAAATCAAGTAATGTAAATGAAATCCTTAAAGGAGAATTATCGTATAATTGAACAATAATAATTAATAATGTCGAAATATTTGGGGTATCACATCTCACCCCCATTAAAGGAAGTTTCGTCCCAAAACATGGGATATGAGCTTTTAAGGCAAGAAATTCCCGCACATGAGAAGGGTAGATGGGAACAAAATCATTTTGAAAGCATCCGCATGTCGAGGATCTATTCGTGATCTAGCTAGCAAAGCAATGAATACTAAGTTATGCGTACTAAGAGACACATAACTAATCACATATGCAGTGAATAAAGGGGATGGTCAAAGCGGATATGATATCGTACCCCCCTAAAAGAAAGTTTTGACCCCAAAAGTTAGACAAATTCAGTACCTTCGGCAAATAGCTTGGGGTACTTGGTGCATATCAGTCTTCTGCTTCCCACGTCGCTTCCTCAACCTTGAGGTGAGACCAAAAAACCTTAATGATCGAAACGAACTTGTTCCTAATTGTTCGCTCTTTTGTGTCTAAAATCTTCACAGGTCGTTCCTCATAAGAGAGGTTTTCCTCAAGCTCAATTGGTTCTGGAGTTAAGACATGCGACGGGTCAGGTATGTATCAACGAAGTTGAGAAACATGGAATACGTTATGCACTTTCTCTAGCTCGGTTGGGAGTGCTAGGCGATAAGCAACCTCACCAATGCTTTCGATAATCTCGTACAATCCAATATATTTAGGGCTTAGTTTTCCCTTCTTTTCAAATCTTATGAATCCACGAGTTGGAGAAACTTTGAGTAAAACTTTGTCACCTACATCAAATTCTTCCACTCGTCGACCTTTGTCAGCATAGGCCTTGTGACGGTCTTGTGCATCTCGCATCTTTTCTTGGATAAGTTTGACAATGTCGATGGTCTCCTGAATCATTTCTGAACCCAATGTTGCAGTCTCACTGATGTCATTCCAGCAGACAAGGCTCCTACATTTGCGACCATAAAGACCTTCATATGGTGCTCGATCTATGCTAGTGTGATAACTATTGTTGTAAGAAATTTCAATCAAAGCTAGATGCTTATCCCAGGCACCTTAGTAATCCAAGACACACGCTCTCAGCTTATCCTCAAGTGTTTGGATAGTACGCTCAGTCTGACTGTCTGTGGCAGGGTGAAATGCTGTACTGAATTTCAGTTTTGTTCCAAATGCCTCTTGCAATTTGGTGGAGAAGTTAGAGAGAAACCTTGAATCACTATCAGAAACTATGTCCTCAGGGACTCCATGCAATCTCATGATCTCTCGAATGTAAGCGTCTGCAAGTTGATCCATAGACCACGTGTCTTTCATGGCTATGAAACGAGTAACCTTGGTAAGTCGGTCCACGACTACCCAAATGGCATTGTTTCCTTTCGGAGTTCGAGGTAATCCCATGATAAAATCTATTGAAATACTTGCCCATTTCCACTTAGGCACATACACGACCTCGGAAACGTAAAACTCCATCGTCTCCAGTCACAAAATCCTCCGAGCGACCTTCATCTTGGTGCTCTACGATTCTATCTAGCTTAAGTTCTCCTTGTTGTTTAGCCTTAATCTCCTCTATAAGACTTGGCTTGTAACACATGCAATTTTTAACACCTAATTAACTCTAACTAATTTTTCCTTAACTCTAATGAACAGTAAATTAACCTTAATTAAAATTTTCGCTTACTTGTACCCTAAGAAACTGAAACCCTAAAATTTATTTTATCATTTAACATCAATCAAACCTCAACTAAACTAGGTTAGAACTCAACCTATGACTAACTAGATTATTTTAAGAGTCAACTAGATACAATTAGCAATCAACTTGGACCAATTTAAGGGAAATAGTGCCTCATGCACATGTGAGATTGAGCTTGAGAGAATGGCATGGTTATTAGCCTTGTGATGTGTTAAGCTTCGATTGGGTAGGAACCCATTTATGTACATGTGTTAATCAATGAAGTGTGAAGAGTGTGAGGGAGATAGAGGTGGCATAAGGATGTGAGATGATGATGAAGAATAGGATGAACTAGTACTAGTAATAGTGAGTGTATTGACGAGTGCCTACTTTGTAATATTTTAGTGAACATATTGCATTCATCCTAGTCTAATATTAATAAAGATTGCATTGTTTTCGGCTATTTTAGAGTACTTTGGACCATTTCACTACTTTGGGTATGTTTTGTGCTCTAATGTGTCTTGTAGGTCCAATTTTGGAGCCAAATGTGCAAGAGAAGGCTAGTGGAAGCCAAGA
>BSSO01005094.1:0-13565 GCA_030267885.1 Mesembryanthemum crystallinum | reverse complement strand
TGAGAGTGATTGCAGAGAGAATGTGATTGGAGAGAGAGTATATTTTTTTTATTGTATTTGTGAGTTAGTGGAGGGGTATAATAGAAAAGTTATGGGATTTTATGGGTTTTGAAAGCTAATTTTGGGACAAAAAAAAAATGGTGTTTTTGAAAGCTAATTACGAGACGGAGGAAGTAGCATTCAATCATGAATGCTTTGTACCGCACTCCTTTATTTTGCATTTATCCATTGGACTTTCCCTCCATTGTGGGTATTTTATGTTTGGAAATGGATAGATTTCCTTGGCACAACACCTTCGCATAATTTCTTTGGTTAATAGGTTCCTTACAAATTAAACGAAACGATCCGATGATATTCTATCTTTGAAAAGCATTTTGTACTCGATCTCTCAGGAAATGTGGTACATAACGGGTTCTTTTGGACTGCAATATTGAACCGTGTAGGTCAAATTGGTAAATGTTGCAAAACTACGACAACCAATATGTTATAAAAGTTTTCACTTTGTCCAAACCTTGAGTGGTTTGAAAATTATTTTAATTGGGATCAAATGAAAAGTTAAAGACCGTAAGGATACTAAGTGGAAATTCTATTATAATTATTTTTATTTTCATATTATTTGATGTTGAAGGTGTTTGCTCTTGTCCATTCTATTTTTTAGTGGTATTCATCAACTTTAAGGCATAATAATTGACAATCTATTTTGCCTTTTTATCTCAATCAAAGGCACAATCTAAAATCAACCAAACAGGCAATGGAGCCACTTTTCAATTATTATTGATTGAAGTGTTTTGTATGATTCGACAACTAATTCTCAATTTGTGCATTCAACTCTACTATCCCCTAATTACATATACTTGTACGCTTAAACATACTCATCAAAGTTTAGTCAAATCGAGTACAAGCAATAATCTAATTCGTTTAATAAACAAGCTCTTTAAATAAATACCAGCAATAATCCGAAACTCGTTTAATAAACAAGTTTTTTAACTAAGTATGAGCAATAATTCAAATCTCGTCTAATAAACAAACTTAACACAAGCACACCGTAATGATATAGTGTACTTGTGGGCAGGTTGCGAATCCACTCTTTTAAAATTGCAATAATAATTTGGATAATTACGCCAAACTTTCTTTTATTCTCTCAATTCGACTCCGCTCGGACAATAGGTAAATGGTGCTCTCAGGTGCACCTAGCTGGAAGCTCCCCTATAAATCTGTGTTTACATCCTATGAATCTGTACTATATGACAATAACGTATGAATCTCTAGTGATATTTTATAAATCTATAATTATTATTTTTTTCAATTTTCCCAAAAAAAAAAGAAAATCTAAAATAGATAGTCACAAACTTATGCTTATGAATCTGTGATTACATTGTTATGATAAATATGTTTTTTTTCTTTTCTTTTCTTTTTTTTTTTTTGCAAAAAATAAAAAAATATGATAACTTTTTTAAAACAGTAATGAATATGTGTTCATGAACTTATACTTATGAATCTGTAATTATGTTGTTATGAATCTAATTCATATAACTATAAATCTATAGTCAAAATCAATTATTATTATTTTTTTCGTTTTTCAAGAAATGAATTTTATTTTTCAATAAGTTATAAATATTTGTTCCTGAAGCTACGGTATAGCGACTATGGATCTGTGTTTAATAGAAAAAAAAAAAAAACTATTTTATAAAATAAAATTCTATTTTTTATTAGGCGCGTGTATAGGCGCTCCCAGAAACACCCAAAAATTTGCGCTCATCTACCACCCTTCTCATACAAAGTACATGTGAGTTGCGGAAAACCAAGCGTCAACTTCGATTGGGAGGGAGGGAGTAGTAAATATACTCTTGCTGATATAAGAGAACATTTTCTTAAGATTTAGGCCTTGTTTGGATATCAGCTTTTTGAGCCAACTTGTTGCATTTTCAGCTTGTTTGACTATTTGACAATCTAAAAACGCAATAAAGCTTGTTTTGTAGTTAGCTTGTTAGATGGCTTTTTGGACCAAAACAATCCAATTTGGAAAAGCTAGGGGATGGTAGCTTTTTGCATTGGCTTGTTGAATATCTCTTTTCAAAATGACCTTCTTACCTAATGTTGGCAATAATTACACTCCAACCAATTTTACCCAAATTATACCCATGTCTTTATTTGTCATTTTATATATTACCAGCTACTAATAACCAGCTAACTTTACCAAACATCTTTCATAACCGGCCGATGCTATTAGCTAGTCAAATCAGCTAATACGACAAGCTATCAACAACCAGCTAATCGAACCAGCTACCAGCCACCAGCTACCGGCTGATTGCCAAACAAGGCCTTAACCTCCTTCTTTTGACTTCCTCTCTCCCTCCCACTTCTCTTTTCAACCCAAGTGGAAGTGTAAAATCTCCTTTTCAAGATCTTAGAAACAAAGAGAGAACAAAATAAGAGCATTTGATAAACATATACTACTACTATAATCTTATATATGGTTCCGATTCGCCACATGTTGTCGACACCGTTGGGAACCAAAATGTGCACTCAAAGAGTCAAAAGTTCTGTTTCATCATCGATAACCTTGATTATCTCACCCCTGGTGACAATTTAGCATCACCCCATCATTCAATCTATGTTGGTATAGATTGAAAAATCATTACTTTATGATCCTAGACGTTTATCTAGCATGCCCAGATATTCTAGCTTTGATTTTAGCAGGAAAGTCATGGCAGTCTTAGATTGCCCACCACCTGTTCGATCTTATTCCTCAGTGAGTCGGACAGTTTTTTTTTTTTTTTTTTTTTTTTTCAGTCTACTTTCCTGTTTTTCTTTACTTGTGTTTAACAGGGTGCATCATTTTGGTGATATTTGTCTATCGGAAACAGCCTCTTTACTAGTTATAGGTAAGGTGGCGTACATCTGTACCCTCCTAGACCCTACCCTCGGTAGGATTGTTCCCGGGTGGTTGTTGCAGTGCTGCATCATTTTGGATATTTTAGTGGTAAAATATGTGTTGTGGAAGGAAGAGGAAGGAAAAGAATTTGTTCGCTACATAATTATATTTCCCATTTGAGCTGTGTAGCCAATGCAAGGTCACCTTCTGGTGACATTAGTCATTGGTTAGCAAGGAACAATCACTAATGATGCTGCTGTTATCCAAACAAGGAATATAATCTCATTTACTAATAGGAGAAGCTTCTTTCTGCTTGATTGCCCCTGTAGTAGCAGCATCAGTGCCTGCTACTTTTAAAAGGCAGGGATGATGAGAGAGAGAGAGAGAGAGAGAGAGGATATGTAAAGGGGAAGCTCAATAAATTGCACTAAGAATAAGACCTTACTAATAAAGAATTAAAAGTAAAGACAGCATTTTATTGAGTGGGTTTCATATTCACATATTCATATTCTTAGCCACCACAAAACCCATGTAGTCTTCCACTGCATTGCTGCCATTGGCCTCTGCCTTTAGACTGCCTTTTCATTATCACATTTACGCACATACATAAGCACTTTTGCCATTTGATATTTCCTTTCCTTCCTTTCTTCTTCTCTGTTTTTATTTTTATTGGTTTTAATCAATAATTTTAATCCGCTTTGCAATTGAATGACCTGTGGGTCCCTTGCACTTACCCAGTAATCCTTTTCATCATCGTCATCATCATCATTATTCACTTATTCTTGATCATGGTTGTGTATTTCTTCTTCTACTGCCTTCTTCTATTGTCTGGTGAGAGGTTGCAAGAACCATGGCTGGACCAAGTGAGTTTTCTTTGTCTCCCCTAGTATTTACTGTACCTGTCCAGATTGTATTTGTTGCCCTTATTGGTATGTGATGATTTGAACTTGATTTATTTGGTATTGAAGTAATTCTTATAGAGCTGTTGGATTGATTTGTAATGTTCTGAGCTCTTAATTCTCAATGCTTTTATTGATGGGTTTGTCTAGTAACTTTGCTACATGAACTCTTCATTCAATCTCAAGTACCCATGTTGGATATTTGAATTTGGACATGATAGGGACACCCTAGAGGCCTAGACTAAGTCTAACAACATAGTTGACTCTGTCACCTGCATACCTAGCTGTGTTGGAGACATGCAGGTTGAGTCTGGGTAATGGTCTTGTAATTATATGTAATGCTAGGAGACTTGCAGGTTGAGTCTGAGTAATGGTCTTGTAATTATATGTAATAAGCAGTTCCATAGTATTTTGTGTTTGTGTGATGACATGTTAAGAGAGAGATTGGTTTTAGGTAAAATTATAGTAGCCAGCAACACCCAATTTTCTTAAATGGCATTGTATTTGTGTGGAACTGTAATTCAATAGTGGATGACATGTAGAACAAATATTTCATGCGGTAAAGTTTAGTTGCCAGAAATCCATCTAAAAGTTTTGTTCTCACTGAAATTATCTCTACCTAGTTATCTTCCTGTTTTATACACTGCGGTGAATTCAGTTTGACTGATCTAATGTGATATTGCCGTGTGCTGATAATGACTAACCAAAGGTGAAGTAACTCTGCTTCATTGTTCTTCAGATACTGGATGGTTTCACTCTCATTTCTCTGGACAAATCTTGATACGCTTAGCACTGTTTTTGTTCGTTTTGATCTTGCTGTTTCAAAATGGTTCCTCAACTGCAGGTCCTGATGTTGAAGGTAATTGTAAACACCACTTATCCTGAATTCCTTTTTGTGCCTACTTTGAAGTTGTGGATAGCTGTGAGTTTTCTTCAATACTCTAAGATGCTCTTCGAGTAACATGAAGGTTATGTTCATGCCACGACATAAGGTGTTGTGAACTGTGGAGAAATCGATGTCGATTGACCCACATGCCTGCAGGCCTCATATTTTGCATCTAATTGTTCTCATATAACAGGTGAAATGTTCTGATTAGTCCCAACTTTACTTCAAAAAAAAGGTTGACATGCATAAGACCAGTATTTGTCAAGTGCTCTGCTATGCTTCTCTACTTATGATATAACAACAATGACAAAAAGTACAACGACCCGAACAACTACAACAACAACAACAACAACAACACACCCCAATGTAGATCCTGTTTTAATGATGATTTCTATCCCCTTGAATTGAATTGCTGTTATGGCCTTCATCATGAGTTTTCCTATACTTTTTGACGCTGCATTCTTATTCAGCTAAAATTATTTTAAGTTTCCTGTACATACAAAACATCCTTGTCTTGGCTGTTGGTCTGGGGCAAATAGCTCATATAGAGACACATATCAGACTGAAATTCACATCCAATCATAATATCCATATCAAATATAACAAAGTGTTAGTGGCGTAGTGCTATTATCTGCAGAAAGGTGGTAATATGATCTTAAATATAAGTTGGTTCTTTGATTTAATTCTGTTAATTTCGTGGAGTTACGAAAATTAGCACCCTCTTGTCTCTGCTACACTATCTTTTCTTTCTATTTTTCTCAACAATAGCAACCTGAAGGTTTTGTTATTAAGAATAAAAGGCATATAAAATAACTCATTCAGGACACAGAAAATCAGAGCTAGAGATTTAAAAGACTGCTGAATGCTACATCTTTTGCCCAAATAGGAATTTGGCTTTCTTTATTTTCTTAAAGAAGATCGGAGCGTTAAAAAAAACTGGTTTCCCTTGATCGTCTCAAAGTTTGGGAAGAAACCTGTAGGAGCCGTAGTTCATGGGTTAAATTTGAGTACTGTTCCTCGTTCTTATCTATGCCAACAATGGTTATAGAGTGAGTGGAGAGGCAATGCTAGATGTTACTAGTAGTTACTTGTAAACAAAAAATATAAGTTACTAGTAGTTCTTTCAGTTGAAAGTTGTTTCATCTTTCTAATTTCAGGTGAAGCTTTGATTGATCTCTTGAAGTCTCTGAATGACACCAATAATAAGATAGATTGGAATAGATACCTTGTGAGTCCTTGCTCAGGCTGGTCTCATGTCACATGTTTGGATGGACATGTCACATACCTGTAAGTTTCTGACTCATAGGGTTTCCAGTTTCACACTTTTACCTTCTGGATCATTTGGCTTCATCTTTTTCATGTTGTACTTCACTAGGCATAATAAATATTATTCCAACGCGACAAGTTTTTTGTAAATTAATGGACTTGCTTAATGTATTCATGCAGGAGTCTTGGTTCGTTTGGATTTTCTGGAACTCTCTCTCCTTCCATATCAAAACTAAAGTTCTTGAATAGCTTGTAAGGACCTTCCTGGATGCATTCTACCACTCTCTGTAATACATGCCACTCTGTATTTTGTGTGTAATTTTAAGCTGCATTAAGTAATCAATATCCAGACCAACAGCTTGGTGTGGTGGTGCCTCTCAAGGGTCTTTGACTTTTTCCTCATGAGGTGGGATATGGAGGGTAGAATGTGGGCAACCTTATCCCTTGATTGAAAAGGCATGGACTAGTACTTTACAACAATAAGTAGAAAGCACTTTTCACTGATATTGATATCCATCAAAATGTTCCTTGCAAGTTTGAAAAGGAGACCATTTTTATAAAGTTTGAAGATAGTGCATATGTTGTTCAGGTGGGTGATGGTTGAAAATTTTTGTGCGCTTCCTTTTACTTTATTTGGAGTTTTACCAGTAGTAGAGGTAGAGCATTATATTGTGTACTTTCCTTAGTGGCTTCCATGATACTGGAAGCTCCATCTCTGTGATAGTTGGTATTTCTAGGACTGGAGTAGTTCTACTTAGTTGTCTTGATCTGGAGTCACAAGCTTGGGGTGACAGAGCTTTTGCTGATTAATGCGCTATTCTACTTTAAAGAAAGGACAAAAGCTAGGACTTTCTTAGGTACAGGTGCGAATTGTGTTGCAAATTTGAGTTACAAATAAGAAAATGTTTTATGGAACACAGAACGTAATTCTACCTAAGACCAATATGTTTTGAGATGACAACCAAAGTTGAGCTTATATCTTGGGTTTGGTGTCCTCTTGTCGGTTCACAAGTCATATTGGTATCAGAGTCAATACCTTGGCTTGGGAGTTGGCTGGACCACATATGGAGCTTGTGGTCAGGGTTGTTGTCTTGGTTGAATATTGTCTGCCCATCTCCATGAGGGTGGACTAGTAGTGACATTGATAGGCACATGGTTAGGACTTAGAAATGTTGTTTGTGGCTCTGTTATAAGGTTCCACACAAGGGGACTTGGATCATACATGAGAAGATGTTACATGGATGTATGAGTTTTGTCGACCACTAGAGTTAGAAGAAAGGAAGGGAAAAAAAAACACTGCCATTTGTTTGTGTCTGTGTGTGTCTGTACGTTGTATGTTATGGTAATTGTGCTTCTCAGTGTCCTGCTTTCTATATCTTTGCAATGCAGTTTGTAACGCATTCATTGTATACTGCTTTGTGAAATTGTTAGCTTTTCAAAATAACTAAGATCTTCCATCACCCGTATGAAGTTGATAATGAATTTGTAAACGCACAGGTCCTTAGTATTGTGACAACAAACCGTTGGAATTACTTTTAGGATTTGATGCTGCACTTAGCTTTATTCCCTTTGCAGCAGGATATATACTGGTGATGGTTGTTGTATTATGCTGCACTTTAGTGGCATATAACTGCCAAGGTATAAAGTGATTGTCTTTCTCATGATCCTTTTTTAACCCCAGAGGAAACATATCGGACCTTTTCTTTGTGCAAGTGTTGGTAAACCATATGAGTGAAGAATAGAGAAAACTGTAGCGGCCTCTCATTTGCATTTTAGCTAGAAGTGGATGTGTGACCCATGTGAGGACAGGCATGCTGAGAAGAGCAGCGGCAGCAAATTTGTAGTAGCTATACCAGATTATCCATATGAATATACTGAAGTCTTTGTTTTCCAAACCCTTTTCATGCCTCCTCACTGTTGGCTACTTGTGACTGTATGATTGATTTCTGTCTTCCCTTTCTTACTCTCTCTCTCTCTCTCTCTCTTTCTCTGTCTCTCTGTCTCTCTTTTTGCACATAAATTCCTGGTGTTAGGAACCATACATGTATGTTACATCTTTATTTCCAAGGTTCATAGTCTTTCATGTTATGACATTTGACTCTGTGCAGGGAATTGCAGGATAACAATCTGTCAGGTTCTTTACCTGACTCTCTCAGCAGCTTGGTGAAACTACAAAACCTGGATCTCTCACAGAATAAATTTAGTGGCTCTATACCAAGTAGCTGGACACAACTCTCCAACCTTAAACATCTGTAATTACTGTTCATTATTTGGAGCTTTTGATTTTTTCTGTAGTCAATAAGCCTGCATTTGGCCATTTGATTCCAATACTCTTATCTAGCAGAGACTGGAATGATGAATTTCAGCATGGTTGGTTTTCTGCATGCAGGGATCTTTCATCAAACAATTTAAGCGGCACAATTCCATTGCAACTCTTTTCAGTTCGAACATTCAAGTAATTACTTGTGCAACTCTGTCTATTTGCCTGTTTGAATGTTGGAACATGCTACAAAGTGAGAATTTTACCCTCTCATCCTTGGAATTCACTAACCTTGAGTCCGACCAATATGAATACATCTACTCTTAATGATAAAAAAGAACAATCAATAAATTACTGTTATTTTTACAATGTGAGAATATTATCTTCATGTATGTCTATTTACACTATTTTTACAACGTCACTGTTTGAGGAAAACTTGAAGTTTCTTTTTCTTCTTTTGGGCATTATTCCTTGTGCTGTTGCATATTATGTGGTGAGAGCTCTTATTTCAAATTCAGCTACTCAAAGCCAGAGCTAAATGAAAATGTTTATACATTTTTATCCAGTTTTACAGGAACAAACCTCACATGTGGTGCTAAAATTCAGAGGCCTTGTGTCTCAGGCTCTTCTATTCAAGGTATTTTTGAATGTTTTATTGACAAGGTTTTCTTTTCCTGTTTTGTTTTTGCATTTCGGTTCATAACTTGTTTTGGCTTGGATCAAATGTTGATGTATCTGCAGTTGCAACCAAAAAATCAAAAGTTGAACTTGTCATGATTGCTGCAAGTTGTGGTGCATTCCTTCTTTTGTTATTGGGGGCTGCCTTCACATATCGACGACATCAACTGCATAAGCTCAAAGAAGATGTATTTGTAGATGTTGCAGGTACTTTTCCCCCTTTGGCTCAGCTTATCATGCATCAATCTGAAAGTTATTCCATGTATACTTGGACTTCTTTAACTTTGATGTTCTACTTTATACAAAACAGTCATCATATTATCAAATATTCAATCTTCCATGGAAAAGTATTTTCATTTTCTAACTTTGTCTCTCACCTTTGCTTCCTGGACCAACTTTCTAGAAACAAAATGTTTTTTGAGTTTGCATGTAATTTTGAGATCTTTGATCCCTTAATCTCTCCTCTTTAGGGGAAGATGAATGCAAAATCTCCTACGGGCAAGTGAAAAGATTTTCATGGCGTGAGATTCAAATCGCGACTGACAATTTTGGTGAAAGTAACATCATTGGGCAAGGAGGGTTTGGAAAAGTTTACAAAGGGAAACTGATGGACAATACAAAGGTGGCTGTAAAACGCCTCAGAGACTACCATAATCCAGGTGGAGAGGCTGCATTTCTGAGGGAGGTCCAGTTGATAAGTGTTGCAGTTCACAAGAATCTCCTTCGGTTGATTGGGTTTTGTACAACTGCATCAGAGAGAATCCTTGTTTATCCATACATGAAAAATCTCAGTGTTGGATATCGCTTAAGAGGTGAGACTCTTTCCAGTGACGGTTATGTTCTATATGTAAACTGAAGTGCTGCATAGACAAGTTTATCGGCTCATGCCCTCGAGTCCTTGACATGTTCCAATCTTAAGGAGTTGTTTGGTTGCCAAAAGAAAACACAGGGAGTACTACTTCCTGGGAGGTACTAAAATGCCATATTGTTTGACATAAAAAGGAGGAAGTTCCATGGGGGAAGTTGCCTAACTAGTCCCCTGTAGGTAACTGAAACATCATACAAGAAGTTTTACTTCCTATGTCAACCAAACAACTTCTCATATTGAACAAAAGAACAACTCCTATGTCAACCAAACAACTTCTCATATTGAACAAAAGAACAACTCTCTCTCTTCCATCTAGGAGATATGGCATGTTATAATTCATTGGAATGTGTTACATTATCTTTCCTGCTTCTTCCTTAAATTTCTGCTTACTGTAAACGAAACTGTTTCATCTGGTACAGACTTAAAGCCTGGGGAGGAAGGCCTTGACTGGCCAAGAAGAAAAAGGGTGGCTTTTGGTACAGCCCATGGCCTGGAGTATCTCCATGAGCATTGCAATCCAAAAATCATACACCGTGATCTAAAGGCTGCAAACATTCTTCTAGATGATAACTTTGAAGCTGTCCTTGGTGATTTTGGATTAGCAAAATTGGTGGACACGAAATTAACCCATGTTACCACTCAAGTACGAGGAACTATGGGTCACATTGCTCCAGAATATCTGTCCACTGGGAAATCTTCAGAGAAGACTGATGTGTTTGGTTATGGCATAACACTCTTAGAACTCGTGACTGGTCAGCGTGCCATAGATTTCTCTCGCCTTGAGGAGGAGGAAGATGTGCTATTGCTTGATCATGTAAGTTCCTTTAGTCCTGCTACAGCTCTCCTGAACATTTGGATGTGATCATATGTTTTGTTTTCTTCCTGTTTTAGCTAAAAATATTCTGTCTATATGGAAACTTGTGTGGGCAATTAGCCTACAGAAAGATGAAATCCTTCTCTTCTTGCTCTTTTCCTTGAATCATTTCTGAATTTCCATGCTTCTTATTAGGTTGTCAAATAGGTCGGGTCATGTCGGGTTCCTAGTTCTCTCGGTAACTTCAGGTTCATGTCGTGTTGTCGTGTCGTGTCATACATTAACATACCTAATTTTGATATTGATGAGAATTTGTTTTGGGTAGATCAAGAAATTATTGAGCGAAAAGAGGCTCAACGACATCGTGGACAGCAAGTTAAAGACCTACGAACCCAAAGAAGTCGAGATGATCGTTCGGGTTGCTATGCTATGCACTCAAAACGCACCTGAGGATCGTCCAAGGATGGCAGAAGTGGTGAAGATGCTACGAGGAGTAGGGTTGGCAGAGCGATGGAGCGAGTGGGAGAGGCTCGAAGAAACAAGAAACCAGGAGGTGCAATTATCTCTCATGACGCACCGGTTTGCTTGGATGGATGAATCAATGGATGAGCAAGAAGCCATGCAATTATCAGCAGCAAGATGATAATCAACTTTAGCACTTACATACTAATATTTTCAATCAAGGTTCTCTAATTTATGTCCTAAACTGAGTTTCCTTTGATCTTTTTGACCAGTTATAAGTTATACTCCTTATAGATAGTTTGCTTTTGTATAGTATAGTGTGTTATATTTGGGTTCAAAGGTACATGGCGCCATAACACTTTCTGTACATGATCATATTTTGGTAACCATATACTACTACTTACAATGCAGTTTTCTGTTGTACAGTCTAGATAAACAATGTTAGGAAAACAGAACAACTGATTAAAAGCATGGGCCTCGGCCTTCAATGGTCCATCATAATAGTATGGGCCTGTTTGCTTAATTTGTAGATTTTTTATTTGTTTTTTTTTTACTTTTTCTTTACGGATCTCTCTACTTGTTCTCCCTTTTCCTTCAGTTTCTCCTCTTACTAAAGTTTCTAAAAAACCAAAATGGACTAGACATTTCTATTAAAGAAAAAATAAAGGAGTAGAAATTGAGGTTATGTTTTTGAAGTTTATATATCTAGCTCTATTTGGTATCTTGAAACATTCATTGAGAGAAGAAAGTGAAGGATGAGTTGAGAGTAGAAAGATATGTGAAGGGAAATTCAAAAATCTTAGAAATTAGGTCAAACAACATCCTAGAGATAAGATGTATAATATGTATTATATACGGATAAAAAACCGGCTTAAGTCAGATAAGGATCGAACCCGATATGTGTTTTTCTTTTATATAATGACGAGTCAACAAGAGGATGTGGACAAACTCTTGCTATCATTTCTATTACTCCCTCCGTTTTTTTTTTTTTATATGACGTTTTAGATATTCGTGTCCAAGTTTGACTATTAAATTGTGAAAAATTTACTTTGATTCACAATATAAAAAAATATTGGTTAGATTTGTATCTAAAAGTATTTTCATAATAGGCACTTTTTATAATTTTTGGATATATATTTTTAGAGATATTGAAGGTCAAAGTTCGACCTCGAAAAGAGAAAACGACAAATATAAAAAAAAACAGAGAGAGTAGTAATTAAGAAGATTCTTAATTCAAGTCCAGCTGTTATGTGCCATCGCTATAAATTTGACCATCAAAAAAACATTGTAAGACTACATAATTTATCAGTCAATAAACATAGTATGGTTTGGATTAAAGAATGCTAGGGTTTGCAAAAACAGTGAAATAATGTTGGTTAAAGTTGACAGCATATGATGATGATCCAAGTGTTGGAATTTGCTTTCTTTGGGTTCCATGAGAGTTAGCTGTAAGCCAATTATTGTCAAAAAGCAATCACAAAATGGAACAACATGCATGAATCTGTCACTTTCTCTGTGTGGTTAAAAAGCAGGGAAAATAAACAAATTAAAGGACCATCAGATGCAATTCTCACTGAGAGAAAAATTATTACATGAAAAATCCACAAACAGATTCTCTTGTTCAATTAATTGAGTTAACTGTGTACAACAGGATCATGACATATCTTGTATGTGGATTATATTCTTGAATTTTTTTTTAATTTGTTTTTGGTTCGACAAATGGTATAATATTACTACTCCTAATATATATGTACATTAGGAAAGAAAGAAATCAAATGTTTTACCTAAAAATGGTATTTCTGCATAGGGGTATTTTTGTCCATAATAATGCTTGGTAGTAGTTATCGGTTTTGCTAACAANAAATGCCCTAAGGGCAATGGTTAAGGAGCATTTAATGCTTCCATATTCATTATTTTGTCAACCCACTAACACAAGGTGATTCAATTAGTACAATAACCTATGCATAGTTAGTTGTGTTAGTGGGTTAAAAAATAATGAATATGGAAGCATTAATGCTCCTTAACCATTGCCCTTAGGGCATTTGTTAGCAAAACCCATTATATAAAGAGGGGAACTTACACGGAAAACATTGAAATTGGAAAAGAGTTAAAAAATTTGACGTTATTGGGTGACGGTATAGGGACCACTATTATTACTGGGAGCAAAAGTGTTGGTGGAGGTGCCACAACCTCAACTTCGGCTATTGTTGGTAAGTAAATACAATTACGAGTATATATACTTCTTCTTCTTTTTTAATTTAATTACACTCGTTAAAGTCTCTAGTTTTGAAATGGAGTAGCTTATTAATAATACACGGAATTTTCTTCATTTACTCAGCTGTCATTGGTAATGGGTTTATGGCCCAAGGAATTACATTTCAAAATACGGCCGGTCCATCAAACCAACAAGCTGTAGCTCTTCTATCCAAATCAGACCACTCGGTTTTCTACAAATGTGGTTTTGAAGGATATCAAGATACACTCTACGTCAGAGAGGTGAAGGATTTATGTCCTGTCAGTCAAGTAGCAATTAATTGGGATAATGATATATCAATAT
>BSSO01005093.1:0-13567 GCA_030267885.1 Mesembryanthemum crystallinum | reverse complement strand
ACAAGCAGCTAGTCAAACCCGAGATACCAGCTATTCCCTCCGTTCATTATTGAAGGTGACGCTTTATTCAGCATATTATTTAAGAAGAGAAGAAATGACCACATTATCCTTACTTTACTAGTGGGTATAATAAAGGTGATAGTAACTTCATGACAGAGAAATAGTTAAAGGTATTTTAATACTTTCACGGGAAAATTTTGCCAAAATTAATAATATAACTTTCATTAATGAACATACCAAAACGGAACGCATAACTTTCATTATTGAAGAACCAAACTTATCCTTACTTTACTAGTGGGGGGTAATTCTTCCACGGCCACCGCTAAATGGTGGCCAAACATTATTGGTTTGGTTGGAACCAAACTGCTTTTGGTTGCAACCAAAGTCAAAAAAATTATAATCATCACTTTGGTTGGACCCAATGTGTTTTTAGTTTCAACCAAACTTATAATTGATTAAATAAAATGAACGTATAAGATTAGTTCACTTAAATCTAACGGTATACAATAAAAATTTCAGTGGCCATCACTAAGCGGTAGGCAATGTAAAATTTTCGTAACTTTTATTAATGAACAAGGAGTACTTGCCAACACAAGATCTTCATCTCACTTTTGAGCTAGGTGTGGCAAATGTAGTGGAGCCGTAGGAAAAATGGTGGGCATGTAAGAAAACGACAAAACAACGATAATCTGTATTGACAAACCAACAAAAAAATCCACCTCAGCCACTGATCCCAGCAAATGCAAATGCTCAGTCCCCCTCCCCCTCCTCCTCATCTCCATCTCTCTCCTCCTTCCTCCTACCTACGTCCATTTTCTCTCTCCTCTCACTCCTTCCACCAACAATTATCTCTCTCTTCTGTCTTTGGCTCTTCAGGAAATTGGAAACATAAAAAGTGAAAAAAAAAAAAAAAAAAATCAATCCCGACGCCATAGAAAATGTTCAAATTGCACAAGCACAAGTCCGACAAATCTAGGGAAAAATTTGATTTCAAATTCTCCAGTTTTCAGGCTATTCAGGTTTGCAAATTTCATCTCTGCCTTGATTTCTCCGCTTAAAGGATCAATGTCAATGATCCGATTTTTTCAATATTTCCTTTTCTGTTGTTCTATTGCCGATGATATAATCTAAATCCGTTTAGCAATTTGGTGCTCATTGGATTCTACTACACATTGACCGATCTCAGCGTTTTGTGAGCAAATTTAGGGATTTGAATTTTTGTGATCAATGTAGCGGTATTCTGTGTTTTATTTTATTCTTTCCTAGTATTGCGAATCGTCAAATTGCAAAGCTTGCAACTTGTGAGTTCTGCACTTTGCTTTTCCATATANCCCTCCTCTCTCTCTCTTATCATTTTACCATTTCAGTCAATATAGCATTGACAGAAATGGCTACTTGATTAGGTGGATTGTCAATTATTTAGTAGTTAATTAGCTAAGTAGTCCATTGGTGAAGAAATTGACAAATGAATTAGCCAAACCTGCACAATTCAGTTACTAGTGCGAAATTGGGACCCAAATGGCCAAATGTGAATGGAAGTATTGACTAAAGACAACTCATCTAAACATGGTTGGAAAATTATTTGAATTTTCAGCCTCTGCTTGATTTTGATGTGAGTTTTGAAGTTCTTTTATTTACTCGGGTTTTAAAAGTTTTGGATCTGGGTACTTCCTAGTTCCTACTACACCTGTCTTCTGCTCTTCCTTAATGCATTCTACTAATTATGTAGAGAATGTGCTTTGCTGGTCGCATATTATTAAATTTGATTACAACTAGTAGCCATTTCCTCCTCATATGTCGTATCAACAGCCATGGATGTTCAATTTCACATATTTCACTTTGATTATTGTGTTATTTGTTGTTGATAAGGTAAGCATTAAGTGTAGCTTCTAGCGCACTCCAACATAGTCTATCCTTGCCGAGAATACCACAGGTTAAATGGGGAAAAGCCCAAGAAAATGTGTTCTGCAACTATGTCTTGCACTAGACATAAATTCGGTATGAGATTTGTTGGGTAATTAATCTTCTACATTTGACAACAGATATCATAATTTCTGACATGGTGTCTTTAGATCTTCATGCACGACGGTTTTCCACTTGGATCATGGTATCCCATACATTAACAGATACTAGTGTTTGGTTTTGGGCCAAGGGGTGGTATTAGTGTCGCTTCACAAATTTAAGATAAAGTACAAGAGTATGTATACAATTAATTTGGTCTGTATGACTCTACCCATAAGTTTAAGTTTTGGAGGAGCTGGTTTACTTTCACGTAGTATCAGAAGAGAGTGACTCAAAGGTTCTACATTTGAATTGGAAGCTTCTATTCACAAAATGAATTGGTGTGCTTTAACATGTCATTCTTTCCCACAGGGTAATAATTCTAAAAAGTTGCTATCTTTCTGTAAAGAAGTAGTATGTATAAATTGTTTATCTTCAAACTGCCAGCTATATGTTCGGTGAGAAAATCATTAGTATAATAAAAACATTATTAGGGTCATCTTGTGAACTGGACATTATTTACTCCCTCCATCTCAAAATAATTATCGTTTAGGTTAATTAGAACTAGGTGCACTGGAAAGTGAAATTAGTAATAAACCACAAGGATATATTAGGAAAATGAGCAATTAATGTTGCATTGGAAATGCGAAGAGGAACTCCTGAATTTTTTCCGGGATTTCCAAGCCATCTGCTTTTGTGTGGAATTGGGTGGTCTACTCGGCCTCTATTTGGGCCAAAGCTGCCGAGGCCTTTTGGGGGATGATTATCACAGATATTCAGCAACATTGGGGTGATATGTAATTAGTAATTCTTTTGTACCTAGCTCTCTTGAGAAATTTTTGTCCTCCTTGCTTGTAATTATCCACCTTTTGGTTTTAATACAAATTTCTCTCATCAAAATAAAAATAAAAATGTTGTATTGGAATTGTAAAGCGACAAATATTTTGAGAAAAAAAAAAGTTAGTTAAAGCGACAATTATTTTGAGACAGAAGGAGTATTAGTTTAGCGCTTAGGTGTTGTTTTTGCACTAGCAATATTCACATCTGTAATAGACTAAGCATGGTTATGGTACTCATGGTCTTTAGCTAGCATGAAGAGAAGCACATGACAAATTGGGTCTATTTTAATTTTGCAAAAAGCTAGACCAAAGCAAGCAATATGGTGACGATTGTTTTGGTCCTTGAACTCTAAGCACCAGGGAGGCATCGTTCATCATAGGCCCATAGAGGAGCCCGTCTTCCACCACCTTCAGGATTTTCCTTTAATGGCATGTCCTATGATCTGGCTCCATGTCTCCTCATTTCATTAAACACTCCTTTGGTGAGGGAAGATGCCAGGCCAAGCTAGGGGGTAAGCTAGCAGGATGTTGCTTTTGCGGGCTCTGGTGGCCCTCACAAACCCAAAGCAGGTGCCAAACTTATGTGGAAGGATGAGTGTGATGGAGGTGCAGGGCGCAAAAAGCCTATTTACTCCACCACCCATGTTCTTTCATTCCAAAGGCACATACAAGGTGGTTTTGGAGGCTTCTGTAACTTGGACTTTTCTTTAGATAAGATAGTAATTATATAAATAACAAGTTGAAAGAATAGGCGAGAAGAAATTCTCCTAGATTAGAAACCATGTCCTAAAGGCCTGAAAATCCCTCTAACTTCTGACCAAGAAACTTCGAGAACACAAAAAGACCTAAAAAAACAACCCAAAGCAACTAACGCCTCTTCGCGAAGATCTCAAGCTACCACTACAAATTTAGAACTAGTTAATCCCAAACGCTAAGTTTGCTGCGACACTATCGTCTTTCTTTGTGATTAACTAAGGTCTTTTGCTGTCTTGACCATTGTTCAAGCGCGAGTCTGTTTCAGTCTTAGTGAAGTTTTCTAAGAGTGGTTTAGCAACTATTGGGGTTGATTAGTCCGGGCTCACTCAGTATGCTTCGCTTGTTGGGTATCCAATTGTTGAGTGGCCCATCTCTTAATGCGGATCCGTTTGGGGGGCAATCCGACTTCAGATTCCCTTTAGGACCCTGTTATTGAGAAAGTCTAAGTATTCAAATGGGTAGAAAGAAGCTCACTTTCTCTTGAGGGCGTATCACTCTTATTCAGTCATGCTTGACTTCTATTCTGCTTCGCTACCTCATAAGCGGGTTGCTTGCAGGTTAGAGCAAATTATGCGTAATTTTCTTTGGTCGGGTACCTATGAGACGACTAGGGATCATATGGTTGCATGGGATTGCGTTTGTAAGTCTTAAGGAAGGTGGGCTTGATCTCCGTGATATAGTGTCTAAGAACATTTCCTTGGCTGGTAAGTTGCTTTGGCAGTTCCTTTTGGAGCCAGAGTCTTTGTGGCACAGAGCACGGTGTCCATTTTTAATGGTTGGGATGCACATGTTGGTGGCGGTATTACATTTGACAAGAATTCATTTCTTAGATTTATCCCTCA
Source organism: Mesembryanthemum crystallinum (assembly GCA_030267885.1). NCBI lineage: Eukaryota > Viridiplantae > Streptophyta > Magnoliopsida > Caryophyllales > Aizoaceae > Mesembryanthemum > Mesembryanthemum crystallinum. Next base: position 9,129 of record BSSO01005093.1, on the reverse strand, counting down.
TTCCTTTGGTAAACATTAAAGTTGGCTTGGGGGATGAGGTTTTATTCTGGAAAGATGCTTGGCAGGGCGAGGTTTCTTTCTCAGTTCTATTCCATCATTTGTATAGTCTTTCTTCTTTCCACCACATGCCTATATTCCACTTATACTCAGTTGAGTGCCGTTTCATTTCAACTTCTGAGGAGTGTTGACGAGAGGGAATTGGATGAGTTATCTGACCTTCTCGAATTTCTTGACACTTTCACTTTAAATTTTGGTTTGAATTCCCAGGTTTGGGCTCTTTCAAACAATGTGTTGTTCTGTTGCAAGACGTTCTCCCAACATCTGATTTCTACTCACAACTTTCCTTTTCCTCAAAATTCTGTAATTTAGTGCCAATGGTCCGTGCTTTCTTTGGGCTCTAGTTCTTAATAGAGTTAAGACCAATGAGAGACAGAGAAGGCCTTACCAGGTTCTCTCGCCTGACATGTGTGTGATGTGCTATGGCAATTTGGAGACTAACGAGCACATTTTTTTTTTTTTTTTTGCATTGTCCTTTTGCCTGGGGCGTTTGGCAGCGTCTGTTTGGCAATTTTGGCGAGACTTGCGTGTGTCCGAACAGTTTGCTTGTGACTTCTTGGATCGGTTTATGGGCTTTGGCTCTAAGAAGGAAGGTCGGATACTTTGGAGATGTGCTATGTTTTCTTTTGTTTGGTGTATCAGGATAGAAAGAAATAATCGCGAGTTCTGTAATCTGTTTCTTCCTAATCTTATTTGGGATAGGATATATTTTCATGCTTCCTTGTGGGTTTTTGCTCACAGAATTTTCCCAAGAGTACCGCCGCTGTGAGGGACTGGAGGGCTCTTTTGTATTGATTGTGAATGTGGACTTCTTGCCCTCTTCCCTATAACTTTGTTCTGTTATCAATACACTTACTTTTCTTATCGAATTTTTATTTTTCTTCTCCACCTCTACCTCCACTTGATTAAGTGATTTATTACTTACCTTTTTTTTTCCAAGTAAACTGGCCCTAGTGTTTAAAGAGCTTTGCTTCAGCCAGTGGTTTTTGGCAATGGTTTAATGAAAGTGATGTCACCCTTGACATGGACGTATTCCAGCTTTTCTCATTCGTATAGGATATTGGACATGGTAACTTTCCAAATGATTGAGGTTGTAGAAGTACAGTTTCCTATTGTGTTTGATGCTTGACTTCTTGCAATAGTATATCTTCAGCTTCCATGTTTGAAACAAACTGTAGTTGCTAAATCAAGAAAACAAGTAACTGACTGGTCATTCACTACTGATAGCAAACATGTTAAATTAAAGTAGTTCAAGTTTTGATAGGAATGCTAGGAGTTGTAGTTTTTCCTTTTCCTTTTCTTTTCCTCCCCCCCTCCCCCCTTCTAGTCAAGTTACACATTTTGACAAGCTACCATGCAACATCCTCATAGCATTGATGTGCTCCTTTATCAAGATTAATGTAATAATTATCTGTGGCTTCTCTATTTTGATGGCAGGTACCAAAAGGGTGGGACAAACTTTTTGTATCTTTAGTGTCAATTGAAACAGGGAAGACAATTGCAAAACTTGGAAAGACTTCTGTCAGAAACGGAACTTGTCGTTGGGCGGAGGCATTGTCTGAATCAATATACATCTCTCTAGACAATGGGGATCCAAAAGAGCTTGAAAGCTGCTTATTCAAATTTGTTGTCTCCATGGTTTGTTTCCAACTGCTGTTCTCTCTCTCGCTCATCATTATTCCATCACTTTTTGATGTTTTTTACTGTATAGTTCAGGGTTCATCTCGCTCTGGTATCCTTGGGGAGGTCACAGTTAATCTGGCAGAGTACACAAATTCGAGGACCTCTGTTCCTCTTTCATTGCAATTGAAAAAATGCAACTACAGTACATCATTACAAGTAAGTGGTCTCTCAGTCCAAGATTCCATTGTACTCACGCTTGCACCATATATGTTCCTGTAAACTTGCTAAGGACATTCTTTTTGTTCATTCATTTGGTATCTGCAAGGAGTTCTGAGTTCTTGGGTTTTGGCTTGAAAAATGTCTACCCACTAACCTGGATCTTCTCCCGCCTGCCACAATCTTGAAGGGTCTAATCATGAATGAAGTTCCCCATTGCATTCTCTTTCTGCATGTGGAGATCATTGGAATATGAAGTCATTGGACATGTAGTATATATTTGAAGACTGGACTAATTATGCATTTTCCTTGCTGAGCTAGTGTACTATCTCTTCCATCTATTTTGTTTTTGTTTTCTAACCAACTTCCTCCTATCCCTTCATTACCAAATTAAAACCCGGGGGGGGGGGGGGTTGAGACAGATATCGCTTTCAAGTGGCTTTAAACTGATTCACCAATGAATGGGGATTTATAATTACCAATAAAATCATGGAAGCTGAATTCTTTTACTATTTGCGTTTTCCACTCTGTTCCACTCTTTGTCAGTCACATGTATATTGATTGAGAATTGACACAGCTTTATGATTTCTTTCCAGTTCAAAGTTCAGTGCCTAACACAGAAATCAAAGCATAGGTTTGCATACTATTCAGGATACTTGTTTCAACTTTCAGTACTGCACTCTATGGCTCTTTATAATTCTAGAAGTGCATCTTTGACAGGGATGTACTGAGCAAAGAGACAGATGTGCACGTTGAATATGGAATTTCAGATCATGACGACACGGAAACCAGATCTGATGCATCTGATGGTGCATTTTCCAGGAGTGTGGGGTCCACTTCTAGCAACCGTTTGGAAAGTGCATCAATGTCTCAAGCAGGCGTTAGTAGGGTATGCCTTTCTTTATTTTCTCTCTGAATCTTTTTCCTATCTCAGCTGAGGATGTTTGTGGTTGCATGTTTTCCTGTGTGAGGGAGCTGCAGATATAGCTTGCTAAAATGATTAAAGAAAAGTTGATAAAAAAACATGTTGTTTCACCTTGTATTGCCACCCTCCCTTGAGAAGGCAGGCTTGTACTCGTTGCTAAATTGAATATAGTACTTTCCCTCTCTATTGCATGACTATTCTCTATCTCTTGTCCCCTCCCTTGCCGCTCAAGTGTAAGCCTTTCCAAGGGAGCAAGTGTGTGCATACAGTGACACTGCTATCACGAATGCAGAAGCCCCTGTTTTGTGACTACTCTCTACTTGTATCCTCCCTCTGTGCTTTGGGTGGAAGAGCCCCCAACCAAAAGGAGAGAGTGGATCATGCATGCATAACTTCTACATGGCATTTAACCCAGCGACATGGCATGTTACCTCCTCTCACACATTGTACTTTATGAAGGAAACACTGTCAGTAAACAGGGGATTACTGCCCAGCTTCCCGCTAAAGAGGTACAAGACATTTAAAAGCTAAACACATCCACCAATTAATGAAATATAATATTATGAATGTAGGAACAATAAGCAAAATCTTACTTGAATCATAACTGATCACAATATTCAAATTAGTCATTCAAAATTCTGGTATCTCACTCAAATCCTATCCTCATCTCTAAACACTGTCATAGGGGATTATTGCCATACTTCCAGTTAAAGAGGTACAAGACATGTTAAGGTAAACAAACTTCCACCAATTAATGAAGTATACTATTATGAATGTAGGAACAATAAGCAAAATCTTACTTGAATCATAACTGACCACAGTATTGAAAATGGTCATCAAAATTCTAGTATCTCAGTCAAATCCCGTCCTCATCTCTAAGCACACGGGTCCTGTTTCCATCAGCTGAATAAAAAACCATTGACAAGACCAAACAAGTCGATTGTCTCCACATAAACATATGCTCCCTCTGATCCTAAACAAGTGACATTTTAGAGTTGTGCATAGATTAAGCAGTGTTTTTAATACAGAAAAATGACTCAAGTGCCCTTTTCTTTTTCTATCGGGAATAGGATATGCACTTATTACATAAGTGTGAAAGGAGGGAGCTTGGGGTGGGTAGCGCAGTGGGAGTGGCGCACCCCCCACTCGTCCTAGCAATGACTTTGTTTCGAGTCTCATTACCCTCAAAAGAGGGTGACTTCCTTGCTTTTTAAAAAAAAGAGGTGTGAAACGAGGATATAATAAGAAAAGTAAACAAATATATGCGTTGAAAATGTAAAATGACACTTATTTTGGATCAAATAGTGTACTCTAAAACGACACTTACTTTGGAGCATGGAGTATATAATAAAATTTCACTCTATCTTTTTCATGATCAATGAAACTATCTGTGAAACTTCATTTGAAATTCATAATTGGAGTAGTATCGTCAAAAACTATAAAGGCTTTGAAACTTTTATCCATCAGAACTTATGCAAGACATAATTGTATGATAAGGGTCTGCCATTCCAGATATGCGATGTCTTCACCTTTACCAACTTTAAGTAATAATTCACGTAATCCATTATCAGGTGATTAGGTATCTAAAACTCATGAATAGTTACTCTACTCAACTAGTCAACCTCGCCACAATAAGTCTTGTCTCAAGGAGAAAAGTAGCTTACTAAACCATTTCTTGCAGCATAGGCCCACGGGAAATGGTAAATCCGTACTCTTTCTTGATGAATTCCGTAATTTAAATAGTACTGTCAAATGTTAATAGAATCAAACCGATAATTCTTGAAGAAAATAAAGTACCCATAATTCTTTAACGATGAAATTACCTCTATTTCTTCCTTCTTTCATGGATGCATTAAAAAACATCACAAAGCATAAATTTATCATTGCCGTCAAAACTTCTTAAAATTTGAGGTTCTTCTAAAGAGAAAACAACTTGTTCAATTTCATCACTTTTGCATTTATAGCACAATGACAGACAGTTTATATCTTTCCTTTCATCACTGAAGGTCTTTCATTAGGCATGGATGTTGTATTTCAGTCCAGTTCTTTGGTTGAGGTTACTGTGTCATATTATATCAGGTTCTGAAAAGTTGATTTAATAAAACCTTGGCACAAACATAATAGTTATACATTAGCCTAATATATGATATTTTATTCCAAATAGCTGAAAGCCTATTGCTCTATGGAACAGGATCCCAGTTTGTCTGCCTCAGATTCCCGCCATAGCTTTGATTCAATTGAAACTTCTTCAGGAAAGGACATATTTTCTCCTCAGAATAACCTGGTAGCGGCTGTGAATCTCATTGGGAGACAAGAATCAATTGACTCGCAAAACAGTGGACCATCATCTAGCTTTCGTGCAAGTAATGATGATAATATATCAAATCATTCTTCTTTTCATTCTAGAGTTCCAGAATCATTGAGCCCTTATCGACATCAAAGATTACCAAATTCAAGTGCTTTTATGTCACCACCATTCTTAAATGCTGGCTCTTCCAAGGACCTTCTTGAGGCTGCAGAAGTTACAATTGAGGAGCTTCGAACTGAGGCAAGGATGTGGGAACGGAATGCGAAGAAATTAACAGGGGATCAGGATGTCCTGAAGAAGGAATTGTGTGAGCAATCCAAGACCCAGGCAACTCTCAATATGGAGCTTTCAGCATCACATCAAGAATGCAATGGCTTAAAGCAGGAAATTGAACATCTAAAGTGCTTGTTACAAGAGTCGTCAAAGAAACAAGAGACAAAAGAAGAACTGAAACTCCAGGCAAGGGATTTGACTGAAATGCATCAAGAAATGGAGGAAGAAATAGCATTTCTCAAAGAATCAAATGCTAACTTGACCGAACAACTACAGAAAACCCAAGAATCAAACATTGAGCTCCTTTCCATTTTACAGGAGCTGGAAGGGATTGTTGAAACACAGAAATTGGAGATAGAGAATCTTTCTTCTCAGAAATTGAAGTTAGAAGACAGTGAAAAACGTGGTTCATCCAAGGATGCCTTGGCTACACAAATGGAATCCTCGAATGATTCTTGTTTGGAAGGTGACAAGGTGGTGCAAACAACAAAAGATCTTGATGTGAAGTTTCCCGAAGGCATCAATGACATAAAGCTCCAGCTACAGCAGCTGCAGGAAACACAAGAGGAGCTCGAAAACGCCATACGACTGCTTGAGAAGACTGTTGAAGAGAAGGATAATGAAATTGAGATGGAACAGGAACTTAGGATGCAGATTTTGTCGGATTCTGAATCAAAGTGGAGCCTCAAACTAGCTGCAAAAGAGGAAGAGATCATGAACTTGGAAGCAAAGCTATCTGAAGCTGTCAAAGATCTGCAAAAAGAAGTCGAGGTTGAAACTGGCTGTGAACCGGAATTAGCCAAGACGATTGAATTCCTTCAGGGAAAGGTACAGGTTCTTGAAAAAGACTGTAATGAACTCACTCAAGAAAACTTGGAGCTTCTTCTAAAGCTCAAGGAACCAAAAAAAGATTTCTTACCATCTGATCCGTTAGTTGGTTCATCATGTGGAAGCCCAGATGATAAATCTACTTGCATATGCGCAACTGAGGTAAGCGAGCTGAGAGCCCAGATACAAGAGCTTAAGAACACACTGAGAACCAAAGAAGCCCTGATTGATGAGGCTGCAACTTCTTCCCAGTCACAGGTTCAGTCTCGTGAGCTTAAGAATAAATGTAGCGAACTGGAGATTCAGCTGCAGTCTTTCAAGGAGAAATCTGTTGATCTTGAAGATGAGCTCCAGAAATTCCAGGTTCGTGTGGAAGAACAGCAAATTGAGGTTCACGACATGCAGCAACTGCTACAGCAATACAAAGAAAAAGAAACAGAGACTGGAGACTCGCACTTGTTGACACCTAATGTGAATTCTGCGTTTGTTCCCCCCAACAATCTATCCCGTATTCTTACACAGATGCATAAACTGTTTCGTTACTCTCTTAAGCTAACAAGAAAGCACGGGCATTCTCTTAATCTTTCTGAAGATCCCAATGGTATATGTTGCTTTGATGATCTACAGTTGGAATCTAAAGAGCCAATTACTTGGGAGGAGCAGCTTAGTGTAATTTTGGATTGTCTATCAAAAATGAATAATTTCTTTGAAATAGAATGCAATGGAGATCTGTTTCAGTATACTAAAGAAGATGACAGAGGCAACTTACAGCATGGCCATGAGCTTGTCAATTTGAATGGAGATGCAGATTGTACTTCTAATCAGGGACTTTTGAAATCTGATGGATTTATCAGTACAGATCTAACTAATGAATTGACAGAGACAGCTTCAGAGACTGCGGCGGTGAAGTCTGATCATTTGAGAAATGAAGAAGAAATCGAAATTCTAAAGGAACAGTTATTTACACTTGAAAATCAGATATCAATTCTCCGTGATGAAAATCACCTGTTGCAAGAGAGTATTGGAAGCCTGGAAAGAGAGAAAAACATTTCCTGTGACTGCTTAGAGGAACTGAAGAAAGAGGTGACGATGCTACACAGCAGTGTGGAGTCCCATGTATCTGCAAACAAGGTGCTTGAAAGGTTATCATCAGAGTTGGAAAGAGGAAAAGAAGACCTTGAACAGCAGCTATCGGAATTAGAAAAGGAAAACATGCAGTTATCAGAAAGAATATCTGCTCTGGAAGCTCAGCTGAGATATTTGACGAATGAGAAAGAGACATGTCATATGGAGTTGCGGCATTCAGAATCTCAAGCCATAAAATGCCATGATGAGTTAAGAAGATTGGAGCGAGAAATGGAAGCACAGAAAGTTGATATGAAACAGAAACTGCAAGACATGAGAAATCGGTGGTTAGATTCTCAAGAAGAGTGTGAGTATCTGAAGAAAGCTAATCCAAAGTTGCAAGCAACAGCTGAAAACCTTATTGAAGAATGTACTTCACTTCAAAAACTCAATGGGGAGCTGAAAAGGCAGAACATAGAATTGCTTAAACGTTGTGCAGAGCTGGAATCTCAATTAAAGTACTCATACAGGAGGTTTTCCGAAAGCTCAGAAAAGATTGAAGCTCTAGAGGCAGAATTTACCATGATGCTAGAGGAAGTTTCGTTGAAGGAGAAAAGCCTCAAGTCTGAACTTGATTCTCTTATTATTGAAGATAGAGAACATAACGAAAAGCTTATGCAAGAAAATGTCTTGCTAAACCATATGTATTCACAGAAGGTAGTTGAAGTTGAAAATCTTCAGAGAGAACTTGCACATCTCATCGATCAGATATCAATAGCTCATGATGAGCAGGAGACAGGTACCTCAGATGCCATACTTGAAGTTTCTGTTTTACGTGCGGATAAAGCAAAGCTTGAAGTTGGTCTTCAGGAACTGCAAGGAAAGCTAGCACTCTCTGAGAGCAAGTTGAGTACCCTAGAAGTGCAATCCGAAGCTAAACTGCAAGAGCTTATGGGAGAACTCATGGCTTCAAGGCAAAGCCAACAAATTTTAATTACTGACCATGAAAAGCTATTAGCTGTGCTGGAGAGTTTGAAAAGTAACGAAGAAAAAGATAAAAACATCATCGATGGGCTTGAGATGAGACTTAAAGCTTCTGATTATGAAAGGCTGCAGCTCAGGGAGGAAATTTCAAGCCTTAAGGAGCAACTGCAGAGAGCATCCTTGCTTCAAGACGAAGTCCTCGTTCTGAAGACCACTCTCAACAATGCAAATTTTGAGTATGAAAGGGTAAAGGCTTCTTTGGACTTACTATATAGTGATAATGAAGAACTGAAGACTGAAAAGGATTCTCTTGCCCAAAAGATGTCTAGTATGGAGAAGACTCTATTGGAGTTGGAGGACTGTAAGCGTAGTAAAATAGGCCTTGAAGAGAAAATTCTACGGTTAGAAGGGGATCTAGCTGCAAGAGAAGCACTTTGTGCCCAGGATGCCGAGTTAAAATTTGAACTAAGCAGGGTTAAGAGGGCTAATGGTGAATTACAGCGGAAAATAAAACATTTTGAGCAGGACCAGGAGTATCTTAAAAGAGAACAACTAAAACGGAAGAATCAAGCAATACAAGATCAAATGAAGTCCATAGGCAACCCCTCTGACCTTGATGATGAATCCAATGCCAGAATATCTTCCAGCGATGATGAAAAACATTTAGTGGGGGTATGTATCAATTCTCACTTCATTTAGACTACTTTTCTGATTGAATTACCTTGAAAGTAATGATTTACTTGTTGTCTTTGCGAATAGAGAGAATGCACCTTTACTTCAAATACTCCCTCCGTCCCCTATTTACCTTTCCAAACCATGCATAATTTTGTCCCCTATTTACCTTTACAAA